>BOSO01003361.1:99650-212164 GCA_018403395.1 Gorsachius goisagi
GGGTCCCTTCCAACCCAAAACATTCCATGATTCTATGCAGCACTCTTCTTTGTCTTTTCAAATACGCTTGATCAAATATGAACTTTGACATTTTTTTGCTTTGGTTGCTGCAACGATGCAGAACACTGCTTTACATGATATACCAAGGCATTTTTGGTATTCTAAATTGATGAAACTCCTCATTAACTAATTTTATTATTATAGAGTATTTTGCCAGTGTAACACTAGGAGAAACACAACAGATTTAAGTCATAAAGCTTTCTTCATAATGTTTTTAACAGCTTTTGTTCCTTGAGGGCATGAGGAAAAGGTGTTGCATATGCATGCAACTTTGTTGCCAATAAAGCTGAAATAAAATTAGTTAAAAACCTAGGGAATTCAGAGTTTTTATGGAACAATTTTACTATTCAAAAAATACTACAGTAATATCATTTCCGTTCCTATTTATATTAATTGACTAACAGATTGTTTCATACAGGATCTTTAAAAGATTTATGTCTCTAAAAATCTTCCAAAGCAAAGAGGAAGGCAGATGGAATAAGCTATAATTGTATGCTGCTCTGTAGTTTAAAAACATTCTATTGACAGAAAGCTGGTAGGAATAACATAACCCCCAAATTTGCAGAGGCTCCACTGAACTGCTCTAATTGTAAGAAAAGGTCATGGTGGCCTAAGCAGTATGTGTGATTCTGTAACTTGCTCCAGATCAACCAAGCAGCCAGTGAAAGAATCCAGATGCCTGGTGGTTCTGCACGCTAAAGGTGTTTATGTGTTTTTTACAGCCTGGTCTCCCTAGGGTCCCTCTGCAGTAGATGGAAAAAGAGACTCCTTCCAAGGACTAACCTCAGCCACCCAAGTTCCTATTCTGAATCTTTTGGCTTGTGAATCTCACCAAGGTGGAGATAACACTACCTCTCTCCCCCTGAGAACTATATTATAACTAATTACTTGTCTGTTTAATATTTAACTAGGAAATTAGAAAGGGTAATTTGAGAAGAAAAGAACAACCCTGCTCAGAATAGGTTATTATAAAGTGCTTTGGTTACTATAAAGTACTTTAGTCCCTCGAAAACTTACTCCTATTTATTTTAAGTACTGCATATTCTTAGAGATTTCAGTGCTACTACACGGATCGTGCTAAGTCATGCAGTTGCCTGCACCTTTTCTGCAGGGAGGAAGAATTCATGTTGGCTCTGCACATAGAGTGGAGTGAAATAAATATCAAATATTTACAAAATACGTATGAAATATAAAGTTCCTTTGTTATAATTCTGACTATCGTATGGATGTTTCCTCCCATTCCTCTCACTCTCTTTCTCTCCTAACCATCATCTGAGGGTGGAAGAGCAGAAACAGGCAGCGCTGAGAGACAGTTCGGTTACAGCCTGGCAGGGAAGGTACACACATGGCAGAGCATGGAAGAGTATGAGAAGCTGTTGTGAGAGTCACTTACCAGTGCTGGTACCACCACTGAAATACAAGAAGCAGTGACTGATCGTATAGCTAGGGGTAAGCAAAGATGAGTGAAATTAACTTAAACATGATAAAAATGAGCAAAGAATAATTAAAAAGTGTTTTAACTTGTTGGGGTGTATGGCATGGGCAGCATGCAACTCAAAAATCTCACTTCACTGTAGATCAGACCTATGAAGATGACATACTTTTTGTTTTGATGACAACATTTTTAATTTTCAAAATGCTTTTTACTTACAAAACATGTTCATGGGAGTAGTTGACAAACCATTTGATTTCCAGCAGCTTCTTATGCAAATACAATGTTTATCTGAAAATTTATTTGTTTGTTTGAATGAGTGAGTGGGTTTTTGGCTTTATTTTTTGCTGGATACCAGTGGGTCTATTTTTGCTTAAAAGACTTGTGTACCTTAAGTGATTATTCTCTCGTAAGTTATCTCTTTGTGGATTGTGTAATGAAGTGTGAGAAATAAGTGCAATTTCAAGTTAAATACCATAGCTGCATAAATTTTACACAGACAAATTTTAAATCATCTAAGTATTCATACATGAGTGTTAGTCAAGTAAGTAAAATCAAATGTTTCCTTGACAAGGTAAAATACATAGTTTAGCAAAGAATTCAGGACTTCTATAATAAAAATTGCCTAAACCCCACCTACTTAAAAATATATTAGCTAGGAATTAATTTTCAACAATAAGTTGACCTCTAGGGTATTTCTTCTTAAAAGAGTATCATTGTGCTGAAAAAGCAAAAACCCAAACAGAATAAAAAAGCAGTGTGGTACACAGGGGCATTCTCAGGTGAATACCTGGTGTGAAGAGCTAGACATGTTCAGAATTTTTGTATGCATCAAGGTTATCCATTTAACTGGAGTCTCTTTTACTATCTAAGAGCACGCATTTTTCCAGCCTAGAAGATCTCACACATGAATGATAGTAACACAGTCTGTAATTATGCTTCATCTTATGTCTTTGTCACAATGTGTAACACTGCAGTTTTTCATCATTAGAAACAGGGCAGGAATTTAAAATACTTCACATAAATTTTACACATAACCATTTTTTCCCAGAATTCTTAGAATACTTAGGAGTGTGTTTCAGTCAACGGAATGCCTTCTTAGTCATGGAAGGGGAGAAGTCATTAATAATACTATTATTAATAATTTTTCTGAGACTAAGCATAAGCAACAAAATTATTTTAGAATTTTTCTGAATTTTTTTCAAAATAAATACTTTGGATTAAGTTTGTTAGTTGACAAAATACGGAATTCACCATTCTGAAAATTTAGACAAGAAATTCCAAGCAATCACTAAGAAATACAATTCTTAGTAATTCTTATTCAAAATGCCTCTAATGATTTTGATGCACTCGTTGACTAGTCTAGGTCCACGGAGTGGATGCAAACCAGCTTCAGCGATGACAGATAGGCATTTAATAATCTTTGGTAGGAGATATTTTCTACATGCCACTTAGAACCGGAACAGATACAGCAAATCAATGAAAATATAGTGCCAATTTCATCACCTCTAAAATTATGGTCTTTTCAGAAATATATGATGATATGAATACCACATCATTTCATTTTATCTTCCATGTATAGTCGTTTCTCTGTTATTTCTCTGTAAAGCATGATCAGCTTCTTGTAGAAATATTTTATAGCAGCTCAGGGTTTCACAACAGCTGTTCAATGGAAGATCTTTAACTTTTATTACCCATTCTTTGCAGACAAGATACAGGCATCCCTGCAAACCTATTCTTGTGAGGATGTAGAACCTAATTGTCAGAGGTGAGCAAGACCAGAACTGGTCTTCTGGACCAGTTTCATGTGGGATAACTGCAGATGCTTCATGTTCACTGCTTTGTTTATTCCCCCTTTTCTGTACTTTGTCTGCCAAACTTAAAAGTTACATATACGTGTAACTTATGTTTCCCCTTGGGAGTGGCAGGGGCTCCTCAGGGTGGGTGGGCAGGTCCCTGGGGCAGTGGGATGCGCCCTGGCTGGGGGACCCTGCCCTGAGGGTGTAGGGCAGACCAGGGGGGCACAAGGAGCAGCCCCGGCCCCAGGCATTGAGCACCTCCATGGGGGTGGGGATGGATCAAGGCCACTCCAGGATATGGACCCAGCTTGTTGGGACCCATGGTTGGGCAGGGCTGTGGGAAGCTGCAGATCAACCCTGCTGTGGCATTGCTGGGGCAATGGTTGACTGCCCCACGGGGGTCCTGGCCCATGGCAGGGTAGGGGGAGGCAAGAAAGGCCATTAGTGCTTCAGGGCCTTGACAGTACCAAGGACCCTGTAACTCATAGTTAGCAAAGACAAGCATGCTTAGCTGTAATTGTTTCACTATGCATAATAAAGCTTAATTTCGAGCAACAGGACACTAATTTAAGCATAGATGTGCAAGTTTCACATTGACTAAAGTATTTAAAGCCAGAAGCAAGTAAGCGGGCAATAAAGTGCCTTCTCAGACTTGGTGTATTCTCACACTAGGTCAAAACTCTAACGCTGGTATCATTTGAAGTATCTGCTGAGCTCCTTTCATCATTTAACATCTTCCCATTCCTTAGATCTACTAGCAAAGGCTCTACAAAAGCGAGCCTACCAAACACAGCACAAGTTTTGTTTCCAGAGCTTCAGCATAACTTCCATCTGAAACAAACATGGCCCCCAGGCAGCGATCCTCCAGCTTGCCAGTGACAGTTCCTTCTCTGATGAAATAGGCTATATAATACAGAGGCAGAGGATGAAAAGACTTAGAAAAGTGGCTTTTTTTTTTCCAGGTAGTTTCAGGCTGCTTTCTCTGGAAGCAGAGGAAGAAAGGATGTTTTTCACGCGGGAAGGACTATAAACAGAGGCAGTAGATGAAACTGTCCCAGTAACAGAAGACCCTACCATTTAGCAAGAACCTTAGGACAGGTCTGTGCTGCATGCCAACATCATTCTTGTCTCAGAAAATTGAAAAGGACATAAAAGAACATAACGATTTCTCAGGATACCTCCTTTCTTTTGCTATAGGTCTCCAAGGTAGCAGCTGCTAGAGGTTAACGTTGCCTTGGCAGTACTTCACCCTGCCTGACCCTCTTCCCACCCCTGAAAGAAAGGAAGAAAGAAAATAGCGATGTCTGTAAAGTTTGAGACAGGACACAAAAATCAAAAGAAGGTGAATAGATCTTAAAGATGTCCTAAGCCATTCCTTTCAGATGCCTGATGAGAATGAAGAAAAAAAAATTGCTAAAATTTATCTGCAAACCGAATAGATCTTAAAAAGCAGCTGGTAGGATACACAGGCTTTGAGAGACTAAATTAAATAACATTTCAGCATGAGCACTATACAGCTTATAGGTTTGAGGAGTGATATGGAACCTGAGCACAGGACAACATTACTTGAATTATCCCAAACATATAAGCATTTTAAATATTAAAGTTTTTAATAAATTTATTAATAATATTTATACTTAATATCAATGTAATGTGATTGTTATTTGTTGGAATACATTCAATTATCAGATACTTTCAGCTCAGCATTGGTTAGAGGTAATGGTCTCCTTGTGATGATGGCTTCAGGTATTAATAAATATCAATCCTTCCCCCACTTTAAAATGTTTGAAAAGTTATGTAAAATATGCATGTCTCTGGTTAGTACCCCATTCCTTCCCACTTGGGGTAAGACATTTTGGCATAAAGCTGCAGCAAAGAAGTGCACATTCTGTACCTGTTCTGTAAACAGCAATAGAAAGCAAGCCTGTGATTCGGAGACCCTTCAATGATTTATAAATTCACTTAAAAGGGAAATAAACTGATAAAAGTAACTCAAGGGCAATAAGCCGTGGCCTTTTTCATTACCAAAATATTCGATGGGAAGTGACTTGATGCACTTCTTGGAGTACGATAACAAAAATGCTTTTCAGTTCTAGAGTTTCTGAAGCTTCAAAACTAAGCTGCATGGAAAACAAAGTGTGATTATGAACTAAGGAAATATCCAATAGGGTGGGCAATTAAGAGGAAGAGAGTCTTAAAAAAGCACTTACAGAGGAGCCATATTCTGCTCCCGTTTTTAACTCTGCCACTTGTGTTACCTTCTGCAAATTAGAAGTGCAGGAGTCCGATGAGAGCACAATTTGTCATGCTAGCTAAGCAACAGATTGACTATTCCTGAGAGTTCTTCTTCCTTTGCATAAGTACTTGTTAAGGAGAGAGCAAGGATTGTTTCTGAAAAGGTGTATCGCTGCTGTCAAGGAGTGTTTCAGCAGTACTGCTCTGAACAGCACAGAGTACATGAAATAATAATGGATCCCTGTCTTCTTCAGGATGTCCCTTTTCTCGGCATTGTTCCTACAATTGGTACAATTTTAATTCATGCAGCAATTTATATCAGTAATTACATGGGCATTCTACAGGTCTGTAACACCCTTCAATTCACTGTTTCAGGGTGATCTTTCATTTCCTTTCTGTTTAGTCAAAAAAGAGGTATTTTCAAAAATCTGGTATTTGTTACCATTCAGCATTTTTGGTACTGTCGGTGGATTTTCAGAACCATGGTGTGCAGTAAGTAATACTTCCTGATCGTTATTATGGCACCAGCAACTCCATGAAAAGTGTGGAACTATGCCAGCATGAATCAAACGCATTGGCTTTTAATTTTATCAAGTAAATAGGAACCAGTTGACCTTTTCTGTGCCATACTTATCTAGGAGCTTTCTCCATAGCTTTTAATTGCAGTTGCACTGTGTTTTTACGGACCACAGTACTTTTCTTCATAATTTATAGTGTTAATGCACAATTAAATGAACTCCATAGATTCTCTAGATTTCATAGGGAATACTTTCCTTTTCCTTTTTTTTAGTGAAGAGATACTGGAATGAGCTGTACATATCTCACATAAAGCAGTTATTTTTAAAAAATATTTTTCCAGAAAATGTGGTGACTTTGTAATTCTTTAAGTGTTTAAGAATGCAGTCTATTTTGCTGGAAGGAAGACATGTTCCAAAATATCACAGATAAGTTAAGAAATAAAAAATAACATGTGCCCCGATCAATGGATTACTGTTTTTCCCTGGGAATAATAATGCATATCTTTATATTTGCCATGGTAATCAGACCATTTTAAATTTCACATACAGGCTTTTCTTCTTTTTGTTTCTGAATGTTTGAAAGTATAACGAACCACTAGGTTCACAAATGCTAAAGTTCTATAATGAAGGGCTTCTAAAAATGATTCCTGTAGTTTAGAAATGTCACAACCTGAAACTTCTCAAAAAAGAAAAATGTCTACAAGCAAGTAGTCTGAAACCATTTACTGGCCCTGGATTTCAAATGAGGAAGCCTGGATGCAGTAAGAAGTCAAGATTCATATGAACATTGCACCTCTGCTCATAAGGGCATCAGTCCTGTGCAGCTGTAGCTGGTGGTGAGCAGGAAGGCAGGTGGTGGTGTAACACTGTCCATTTCAATAGCGTGGGGTAGTTTTCATTCTGTGCGGAGGAGATGATTGTCTGAAATGTCCTTAAGATGCTCAGGACCAAACAGTTGGCCAGTTCTTCCAAACATGTAAGTTTAGAAAGATAATACAATATGGAATATATCCCATTGCTTTTACTGTAACCTGTATCTCTTAGGAAAAATACAAATTAAAAAAACGGGATTTTACTATTTCCTTCAGAGATATTGAGAAGTTTTATTTCTGGCTACATGAAACAAATCCATATACTTTAAATGGGATGTTTGTGTAGATCTTGTAGTGAGAGCATAACCATTAACTTAGCCCTTTTTTTTTTTTTTTTGAACTATCAGTGCAATAAATGGCTTTTATGAATGGAGACTGAGCATCCCCTCAGCTCCATTTTCTAAAAATAAGCCTTGCCTGTTAAGTGCACTCTATCAGTGCACTACATTTAAACTTCATTACAATTCCTGCATATTAGCTTTAATACAGTTATCATGATCTGACCATACCTGGAGCACAGCTGACATTTCAAGTCATGTTGAAATAAATGCACTTCACTTACACATAGCACATAGATATGCTGACTTCGCTGATAGACATATCTGGATTTTTTTCTCTAACAATTTCTGTAATAAATTTGTAATCAAACTGTCTTTTGAAAACATCTAAACATATTAGAGGTTCAGAAATTGGAGCATATATGAAAAAAAAACAACCGGAGAAACAGTGGTTTCAGCCATTTGCTCTTGAGGTTAAAAAGTCTACAAAAACCTGAAGTTGTGAGTGATTTTTTTGCTGAAGATAATGGGCCTGGGATTATACTTGGGCAAACATAGATATTCATCCTCTTTATTTTGTATACATTCTATCTAATCACTTTTTTTTCTTCACTATGAGGGTGCTGAGGCACTGGCACAGGTTGCCCAGAGAAGTTGTGGATTCCCCACCATAGGAAGTGTTCCAGGCCAGGTTGGATGGGGCTTTGAGCAGCCTGGTCTAGTGGAAGGTGTCCCTGACCATGGCAGGAGGGTTGGAACGAGATGATCTTTAGGGTCCCTTCCAAGCCAAACCTTTCTATGATTCTCTGATAATGACAATTGACATCTATCTATTGTCATGTTTCAGGCAGGCCATTGTGGATTTTAGAGTCCTCCAGCTAATTTCCTTTAGAAAGAGAAATCAGGGATATGTAGCTGGATATTTTCTCCCCTAACTTGTTTTATTCATGCTGCATAGACAAGAGGTCACAAACAGCAGAAAGAATAACACTTTCCTGACTCTTTAGCTGTGACATTAACCATGCTACTTAACAAGTGGTTCTTCCCCAAGACAAGATTTTAGTTAAAAACTCACAGGCAAAGAGCAGATTCCTTTGATCTACCCAAAAGGAGACTATACGACAATACAAGCAATGATACTATATTTCTTCAAAGATATACTCACCGCACAGGTTCAGAAAACACTTTGTAAAATGGTGCAAGCTTCTAACTCCTGCTATCCTTCTATTCCACATGCACGTACATTTTTCTATTTGATGAAACTCACCCCATCTCTTACTAGTTTATCAGGATTCTTTTTCTGCCTAGCCTTCATTGATCGCCTGCTCTATTTTCTGTTCCTGGTTTTTTTTTTTTTCCTCAGCACTGTTTCTAACTCTTTGCGACTCAGTTCTTCAGTTTTTCATTTCCAAATCACAGCTGCCTAGGTCAGTTTGCAACAGGCATCAGCATCCTTTGGCATCCTTTAATTATTGCGCAGAAAGTAGGAAAGAAATCTCTGGAACAAACTGAGATAAAGTGATACCTGAATCTGATTTTGCTGTGGATTTATTTCAATGCAGCGCCTCTGGAATCATACCTACATACAGTAGTGTAAGAAAGTACTGACTCAGATTCATCATTAATAAATATAGCTCATAGCTTTGTTCTTGCTTGGGATTATATAATGTAGCCCAGAGAAAAGAATCATAAGAAAGGCAGTTACATTCCTCCCTCCACTGCCAGCTCCTTACCAGTTGTACATTACAGAAATGAGAATACTTCGTGGTTTTTACCATTGTAAATGAGATCTGGATCGACTTTCCCACATTTTTCAGCCTCCCTCCAGTAGCTGTTTTTTTCTCTAATTTTAGAAGAAAATTGTGATTCTAGCAGTATTTAAAATCTTCATGTGGGAATTAGAAAGGCTAACAAGTTCGGGGAATACATCTATAAAATTCTCCTTAAGTGATTCCACTGGACCAAAGAGAGTAATTGCATAGAAAGGCACTTCGAACAGGAACTAAACAATTTCAGCTTCCCAATTTCATCTCCGCTTTAAATGTCAAGGATTTGCTCTTCTCTTGTAGAGCAAGGATATAAAATCTGTGATCAAGACTTAGTCTTTAATTTCGGTTATGATTTACAATTCCAGCAGCAAGGGAGGATAAATTATTCCTCTCTGTTAGTTGTCTTTCACTTCTGGATGCTGGGAGTTATTGTCTTGCATCCTTAGGAAATAAAGTCATATTCTGAACCTGTTTTTATGAAAAACAGTGGATTATTTACTTTTTAACTCCTCTGCATATGACAAAACACAAAACAGAAAACTGGCAAAGGATTGGATCTTGAAATAAAAATAAGACAGCAAAAATAAACTGTTTGCATTGGGTAAAAGGGACTATATATAATGTGAATAAGAAAAGTTTTGAAAGAGATTCAGGCTTTGACAGCGTTTTTATATACAAACAGTATGAAGGGTCCACTATACAAAAGTTCTTTTCCTAACATCACCAGATATGGAGGGCAAATGGTTCTTAAAGAATTATACTTGACACTGGAATTTATTGAGATACACAGTAGATCTTCTAAGGAAACTATTAAAAGCTTACCTTTTTTTTTTTTTTTAACAGAGCAATAGTTTTATCTTGGAGATCAACTAGAAGACTAAAGTATTCTGGTATTTGGCAAGCCAAAAGGCTTCCTGCTACTGGTTGTTTCACTAATCTTTTGCAAAATATTCTCAAAAAATCAGTTTGATGCCTAGAAGTAACTTCATAATTCTGCAGGCATTTTAAATTTGCAGAAAACAGTGCTACACCCAAAAGACGCAGTCACCCCAGTCCTTGTTTTTCACCTCCATACCATTGCCCCTATTAGGCTGGCAGAAGTATTTGGGCAATCATGAACCAAATTTCTAAGTAATATGGTTTAAACTAACGCAGGAATTTAAATGTTTGAACTTGAGTCCATTCTCTGAGTCAGCTCAATGTGTCACCACCAAAGTGCCTGGGGAATTACAGCCCAAAGCAGGAGCATCACTCATTTAAGAAGCTGTGGTGCCAGAAGGGTGTGTGCTTGTAGGGGCTGGAACACAATGGGCATCAATAGACCTAAAGAGGAGCATCCCAGTAAATTGGCTGGGATTACAGGGTGGTATGGCTGGTCCTCAGTTTGAGCTAATGTTTCCTGTTCATCCTAAGCTGATTTTTGTGGCACTGAGTTCCTCTACCTAAAGCTCCACAGCTGTCTGAGGGTTTATGTGCTTTTCCAAGGACCAGACCCAAGGTGGCTGGAAGGTTCATGCCACACTACTCAATCTGTTAAGAGACCCCTAACCACAACACTGGAGTCATCTCCTTCATGCACCCAAGCGGATCTGCTTGGGCCGTACCGTGCCTGATTGGCCAGGCTGGAGATGCCCAGGCTGGAGATGTCTGTGGTCCTTTGTGTCCTCCCTGACTGGGTCATCGTGCACCCAGTGAGACTAACGTATCAACGACTGCACAGAGCTGCACTTGCAAGAATAATCCTGCCAGAACTGGGCTGGCCTCACCCAGCCTCTCTGCACCCGTGGCACGATTGCTCTGTCAACAGCATAAACTGTCTGTGCACTGGCTGTGCTCAGTGGAAAATGAACATATATCTGTTTTATATATATATATAAACAAATGGACACTGTATTGTGGTAGTGTAAGGAGAAGTAACAATTAGCAGGTAGGTCCTCCTGTCACTGTAATTTACAGATATACTTTGAAGGCAATCATAACCAAAAATGGTGGGCAGAAACTATTTCCCTTAAGCTTAAATTATAGTGAATAGTAGCTAATCAGCTGCATAACAGGGTAGGAAAATTCAGACTAAAGTTGTGGACATTACAGATGTGGTTTAGATAACAGGTACAACTGCAGCGTCGTCTGTTAGTGACAAAATCATTTCTGCATTTCTCAGGAGGAGACCTGTGCCATAAGCCCTGTTAAAGCTTGTGGAAAAGCAGCTTGGTGCACTGGAAACCAGAGTCCATTTCTTCCCCTGGATGTCAGTGAATGGGCTGAGCAAAACGTATTTCAGGGAGGCACAGCAGAGAAAAGCTTGTCAGAAATACAAAATGGCCAGCACTCAGTTGGCTCAGACTGGACAATACTGGATTTCTGGAGCAGAAGAGTTATTTACAAAGTGCTGAGCGGAGAGGCACTAACCAAACAACGCTTGTCCCAAGAGTGCCAGCAGGTGGCTTTGCAGCTAGTATGAAAAAAAAAGAAATTCTGATGACAAACACGCATAAGGGGCTATTTAGGTATGAACAGAAAAAGCACCTGCTGTGTTTCAAAGAATAATGAGCTAACTAAGGCAGGGGGTAAATGGTGTTGTCTGTTATCTGGATGACATGCTAATAACTGGGAAGATTTCAGATGACCATTTACAAAACCTAGAGGAGGCTTGGAAGAAATTGCAAAGATGTGATTCTAAAGCTAACAAAGATTAGTGTGCTCATTTCTGTTGGATGTTTCGTCCCTCCCCACCTCCCCAAGCCAGGTAACGTAGCATATGGACTGAAAATTAAGGCTACATATCTTCCAAAAATTAAAATCCAGCATACATAGAATACAAACAGGGCCTTTAAGAGCTCTCCAGAGTTGAGCTTTAGGGCCATGAGAGGAGCTAGATGTTGGATGCTGGCAGGGGGGGATAGAGGGAAGAGCCTGTTAGATTGGCAAAGCATCGCACGCTGTAGAATGCCTTGTGGGACTTTATTTTTTAAAATATGGTTTGTTAATTTTTGCTTCTTAAAAGTGAGGGCTGCTTCAGATGTTAAATGTCCAAGGTATGCATCAGAATATTCTGCTGCTTAGATAGGACTATGGAATATTCATTCCAAATATAACAACTTTAATTGGCCTTCTATCTGTTCATACAGAGAAAAAAAAGTGAAATGGCTGTGGACAGAAGCAAATAACTTTTCTGAAGAAGCAAAAAAAAGAAATTGAATACTTCCATTTACAGCAAAATGACACGTTATCCGAAACAATAGTGTGCAATACCTCTCTTCCAGGAATTGAGCTGCAGCTTCAGACATCTATAAATCTGGGACTGAAAACATGTTACATTTCCTTCCACAACATTAGCAAGAAGTGGAAGAAATTACTAAAAAAGAACTCAGACTAGGGATTATTAAACTCCATACAGTAAAATTTTTTTTTAGCTCACAACAAAAATCACAAAGAGTTGGTAAAAATACTTCAAAGATGCACATTCCCTAGCTGGTGACAGTGAAGAGCCTGGATCTCACCAGATCATTTTAAAGACTGTCAGAGAGAGATATGCTAATCTGGAGTTTCTGTCCCAGCTGCCATTTGTTCAAGGAAAATGTTCATAGACAAAGAAATGCTTCACTTACTAAATGACCTCTTTATTACAGTTAAAAATACAGCCCTATAAATAGGAAAAGCCCCTGTACCAGTTAAGAAAATGACTTTTACATATTCTAACTTCATCACATAACAAAAGGGAAACTTTATTCTTTCTAATTTTGGAGATTGAATTAACCATGGAAAATGCTGGCTGAGGACTAAATGTAGTAATACCAAAATATCTACAAAAAGTATGCAAAAGAGGTTCAAATGGGAAATAAAACTGAAGGAAGAAGTTCATTTAGGAAGCAGACATAGAAGTCAATACATAGGAAAGGCAAGGAGCAGGTCTGACCAGCCATGAGAAGGTGGCACGGTATTAACAAATGGCATCGTGTCACCTGTGGCTGAAACCGAAGTGCTGAATGCTGATTCTTCAAGGAAACTGTGCAAACGTGGCCGGGCAAAGTAGCCATGATCTGTCAGTGCCCAGAAGTTGAGGTCTATGATAACAGCATTTGCTATTAACACTTGAAAAGTGTTTGGAGAGGTGTTTTATTCTTGTAAACGTCATTTCAGGGGAATGTATGTGATTTACTCTGGACAACTTTCAGGCATTCTCCTAGCAGAATGCAGTAAAGGTCCCATTTTGAATGAGTTAACAGAGCAATTTGGGCAGGCACATAAATAAGGGCAGAGGAAAAATAGTTGGAGAATCCCACAAGGTTGCAGCCCAAATTTTTTGTTATCATCAAGGTTAGGCCTACCACCTCCTGCTCAAAAGATTTATTCAAAGTTGGTGTTCTCCATTCAATTTCCTAAAAACAAAAACCAGCCAAGACCACTTGAAAAAGGTCACTGCACAGTGTAAATCTACATTTCACACCTTTCATTTCACAGTGACACAAAACAGGGTGGGAGGAATAGAGAACAGGTTTAGGGAACATGTACTGAGATCAGTGGTGTATTAGGGAATAAGAGAAGATAACAAAGATGATAAAAGGCCAGCTGTTGTCAGATAAGAGCTTAGGTGCAGGACATAAACCTGGAAGTACATTGAAATAATCAGAGTTTCCATTGACCAGGGAAAGAGAAGATAATACCAGGAAAAAACTGAATAAAAATGAGCAAACCCAATTCCTCTAGGTGAAATTCTAGTAAAAAACCTGATAACTTTCAATTCTATTTGCTTTGCTTTAACATACAGTCCTAATCACAGAAAATTTTCAGACTTTAATAAGACCAACCGTATATTTTGTATTGATTTTGTATTGCATTTGTTATCTAAAGAATTTACAAGGAAGATTGTGGAGTGTATTTTTTTAAAAAATACTGCGATATGACTCGTAGTTCCATGGATTTGCCTATTTCCTTTTATCGGAATAGTGTGGTTTAAGCGCATACATGATTGAGAAGGTTTTAGTTTCAGCCATGATTTAAGCTTCTGCAGCAACATAGGTTATACTGTTTTTCCCTGTTGTTTTCCACTTCCCTGGCAGTGTTTTGCAGATGAAAAATAACGTGCTGTTCAGTATCTGCCTTTAGGAAGGAGTGCTGGAACTTTTGATTTCATATCCCCACACATAACAAAAACATAACACAAAGCTAGAAGGAATACACAGCGCCTTTTGCTGCAGCTCTGATGGTAGAATCATAAACCCATTTTACTCCAAATTAAAAACAAGTTTCTTTAAATTACCCTTGACACAGATCACATTCAAGGCCTTTGAGGGTAAAAGTCCACCGTGGGGAGCTGCAGCCGTGGAAAGCAGCTGTCACCTCACCTTTCTTGGTGAGGCCATTTTATCCAGTATAAAAAGGAATAATTTACAGCTGAGATTATGGGATGGTCCAGAATACTCCAGTCACAACTTCATGGCTTCTAGCCCTAACGGTGGCTGAACAATCCCTTCTCTCTATGTAAGATATCGCACTCCCTCCTTACCTTAAAAAAAAAAAGGACAGGCTGGCACAGGTAAAAATACATTACACGTCCTTGCATTCACCTCAGTGAACCCCAGCTGTTGTCTACAAGAAGAACAATTTTCAGAGAGAAGAGCCTGCCTGTAATTCAACAGCAATTGTTCTTTTTCCCCATAGAAATGGCTCTTGGTTCAAGCAGGCAGGCAAACATATGCATTCCTTTCACAGAGAAAAACATGCTCTCAGCGGTGTTCAGGTAGGCGGGCAACCAGGCATGAAACTGAAAACACTCAGGCATAGACAAAACAAGTGCAGGCAAATGCAGCCTCCAGTTACAAAAAAAAAAAAAAAAAAGATAAAGATGTTGAGGGGCATAGATCAGATCTCAGATCAACTCCTACTATTTTTTTTTTTATATTCTCAAAATATTTCCAGCAAAAGCAGGAAGGTAATTGAGTTATCCCAGCACCAACAACATTTCCCATTGCCAGAGGAAGGAGTCGCAGCCTCATTGTTCAACACTGTATAGCTTGTGACCCCGGTTCCTCAAACGTGCACGCACATGGGAGGGCAGCGAGTCCTGCCAGTACAGACTGGAGTAGCACTGGGTATCGACCAGGACCTCTGCAGAATTGAGATGCCTGACAAAAGCAGCTGAATGAACCTTTGTCATCTGAAGATTTATTAAAAAGGAACAATAGGGCATTCTTCTTTTAATAGAGAGCAGGCAGGGGATGATGGGAGCACCTGATGGAGAGGACTAGAATGGCACAGAAGAAAGGAACAGCAGAGAAAGGGACTCGTGCAGCGCCAGCCTGGGCCCTGCTCAGCCTCGAGCAGCAAGCAGCTTTATACCTCCTGAGCCTTAAAGATCCCTGACCAAGACAGCTTTTGGAGTGGAGAAGGAGGGGGTTGAACCATTAATTTTGGCACCCTCCATGTCACAAGGTGAGGCGGAATTTTTTCATAATCCCATTTTCCCCGAGCAACCATCCCTGTGGAAAGAAATTATGGAAGCACCTGTATGGGCATTTGGGGCAGCATTTCACATCTTTAAAGTTTAAAGTGTAAGAAAGAATAAGAAATGCCTACTCATGGGCAGAAAAGCACAGTACCAGAAAAAAGAAAACAGGTCTGCCAAATGAGTTTATTCATCAGCAAATTAGGTATTTGACTGGGCTTAGTTCTGAGAGCTTAGTTCTCGTCAGAGTGACACTTTGGTGTCCATGTTTTTCTTTCAAAGAAATATCTGCTTTCATGTCAAGTTAGTTCAGTTTATCGGTCAAAAGAAAATATTTATTTCTAGCAGACATGCAAACAAGTTTGGGGATTTGAAAATCTAGCTGAGATCTCTTTGATTCATATTACATATATATTACCTTTATCTCTCACGCTCGCTCTCTTTTGCTTCTGTCGATACTGAATGATTCTTATTTTCACAGACTTTGGGTGTCCCTCTGGTTTTCTGAAACAGGAAGAACAATAACAAAATCTCTTTTTTTCCTTCCAAACCCAGAGATAAAATTGCTTCTTTCTGTTTATTTGCTTGTGCTTGTTCATATTTATGCGATAAGGGGCAAATGTGCATCTCATGCGTGTGTAAATAAATTATTGAGAGAAAATAAGCTAAGTGTTATCTTTTGTTCTGAAAGCTTTTAGAGTAATGTGGATATTCTTATCTTCTGCAGAAGAGGGCATGATAATGTCCATTATCTTCTGCAAGTTTTCTTCCCTGCACGCACCGTGTCGTTCCACTGTTTCGGAGGATCACAAATGTTATCAGAGGCAGCAGTTAGCAAGGGGCATGCGGTTTCTCAGCAGGCAGGTTTTGAAATGTAGTCAAACTCCTGATGAGAATTAAGGGGAAGCCAGAACAGAGAACTGAGACACAAGGCGACAGGTTGATGGACCAGAGGACAAAAAAAATCTATGCCCCATCCAGACCTGAGGCCAAATTGGGAAATGTCAGCTCATAGTCAGGATTAGAGCCCATTTCTGCTGGTTTATTTGCGGTAGTCTGATCAGTAGGTGAGAGTTTATAGCACCTGTGCTATTTAGTGAGAGTTAGTTTAGAGCTGAGCAGGTGATGGCCCTTTTTTGTGTTGAGTGGTTATCACCAGATAAGGTGTTGAAAACCTTTGCTGCCATCCAGTTAGGGCTGGCTTTGGAGCCAGGGAAGATGGCCCTGCCTGTTCTCCTGTCTTCCAGGTCTAACTTTCGTGCAAATTGAATTGGACAGAAAAAAAAACCTGTTTCAGTTCTTCTTTCAGGCCTTCTTTACTTTCAGAACCCAGAGACCATCTGTAAGGCCACTCCACATGTGGGTGTCAGTCTCTGAGCTTTGTTCTCAGGGGACAGAAGCAACAAAGAGACAAGCAGTTCGGAAGTATTTGGCAAGCTGTTATTTAGCCAACAGTTTTAGTCATTCTGAATGAGTCTGAAAAGTATCTAGCCCACTCTTCTATAGCAAATTTCTGGTCAATTTTTTTTCATCCAAACTCTCTCCTTGAACGCTCACACTTGTTCGGGGCGACACCGAACAGAGCACAGTGAGAAGCACCAACATGCAGTCTACTCACCATCAACTGCTGTAATGCCAAGGTGTGGTATCTCAGATGCAGAAACACCTCCTACTTGAGGGCTGGTAGAAATCAGGGCTCCACAGTCTCTTGAGAGGCAACGGGAGGCCTCAGTGCAGCAGAAATGCGTGAGTCCAGGTGGGACAATTCACCCGATGCTGGTAAGGCCTGTTCTGGTTACATTGGCTCCAGCTGAGCCAGTTCAGGGGCTCACCACCATGTCCCCCCCATGTTGGGTTTACACGGCAAGATTTTGACAGAGGAGGGGTGGGGGGGAGCTGTAGAGGTGGCTTCCATGAGAAGACACCAGAAGCTGCCCCTGTGTCAAACAAAACCAGTTTCAGCCAGCTCCATAACAGACCTCATGGTTCCCCAAAGCTGAGCCCATCAGTAATGCTGGTGGTACCTCTGTGATAATGTATTTCAGAAAGAGTAAAATACGCTGTGCAGCAGCTGTGAGAGAGGAATGAGAAAAATGTGAGAGGAACAGCCCTGCAGACACCAAGGTCAGAGAAGAAGGAGGGGGAGGAGGTGCTCCAATCACCGGAGCAGGGATTCCCCTGCAGTCCCCGGAAGACCACAATGGAGCAGATCTCTGCCTGCACCCCCGGGGACGACCCCACACCAGAGCAGATGGAGATGCCCTGAAGGAAGCTGCAGCTCATGTAGAGTCCACACAGGAGCAGCATCCTGGCAGTAACTGTGGCTTACAGGGGACCCACACTGGAGCAGTCTGTTCCTGAAGGACCATACACCCATGGAAAGGACCCATGCCAGAGCAGTTCTTGAAGAACTGCAGCCCATGGGAGGGACCCCACAGTGGAGCAGGGAAAGAGTGTGAGGAAGAAAGAGTGGCAGAGACAAAGTGTTATGAAGTGACCACAACCCCCATTCCTCATTCTCCTGCATTGCTCAGGGTGGGGAGGTGGAAGAGTCAGGAGTCTTCCTGCCCTATCTTGACCCATGAGCTTTTCCACTGTATTTTCTCCTTCTGTCCTGTTGAGCAGGGGGAGTGACAGAGCAGTTTCGTGGGCACCTGGCAGCCAGTCAGGGTTAACCCACCACATTCCCAATATTCTGGGTTTGAAGTGATGCCTGGATATGTTCCAGGCAAGCCTGTTTAGGTGTTACTGGCACAGCGCTGTATAAATATGACTGTATTTTATCCATACCCAAAGCAGCATTAGAGGCAGAATTAAGCTATGTTCAGGTGGCAATGGGCCCAGGTAAGTCCTATTGGATCTTATGTAGCCTGCAGATGCAAGCTTGGCTATCTTTTAATACCTTGCGCAAATCCTAACTAATTTACCAAAAAATGAAGGCCTGACTACACTTTTGAAGAGGCTTTTTTGCAAACACTTGCAATACCCAGTAGTGCAGAGATTCTTTAGAGAAAACATATTAAAGCCTTATGATACACAATGTAAATAAATATAGTTATAAAAAAAATGTATTGAGCTACAGCAAAGCTGACGAAGAAGGCTTACAATTAAATGAAAAATAAAAGCAAGGGGAATTCAGTAATTCATTTAAAAATGTCACTCATGATTTAAGTACCATGTCACATTGTCTGCTTCATTTTAGAATTTCACTAGGAAAGTTAGCCTGGAGCAAGAAAAAAACAAGGTAACAATTCACAAATCCGATTAGCCCAATCAGTATTTCAGTAGTCTCTGACTGCTGAGCAATAACTAGTCTTAATTTTTTGGGGAGCGGGGAAATTGGTAATGACACTGAGCAAAAGTGAAGATGTAATATTGATGCTAGATGGGCACATTTTCTGCCGTGAGTTGGTTAGGGTTAGAATTTCCAGGACAACATTTCACTTTTTTTGCAGTCTTAAAGGGTTTTTATTATTTGTGCAATATCCTCTCTGGCATAACTAGGTGTTCCCTGTTTGCTCTATAAATACAAACCAGTCATTCCCTGGGGATTAGGTACCTCAAACCTTGCAGCAACTCAAAGTACAAGAGAGGTCAAGGAAAGGGAGGGGAAATAGAAGTACAAAGGCCTATATTCAGACTACGTATCTCATGGTATTTCAACCCAAGGAGAGTGCTGAGAGTCCACCTGCTGTTAAGAGCTGCTTGCACATTACATAATCATAGAATTGTAGAAAAAAATGTCGCTGGAAGTCATCTGGTCCAGCCTGCTCAAAACAGGGCTAACTTTGAAGTTAGGTCACACTGCTCATGACCTTTGCAGTCAAACTCCAAATATATCCAAGGGCAGAGACTCCACGGCCTAGACATCTTGGTGGCACTCCGCCAATTTACCAATGTATCCCTTGCAACAGGAAGTCCAAATCAGACATGGTACACCAGGGACAATCTCACAACTGCTGAATAGAGAGGTCCATAATAACTTTACTACCCTGATGGCTAAACTCCTGGTAATGGAGCTCTACATGTGCTAGGAAGAACATACTACTGACTCATGTTCAGCTTGCCAACCAGGACACACAGGCTCTTCTCTGCAAAGGCACTTTTGCCAATAAAGAACACGGCAAAGAAGACATTGAGTATCTGAGCCTTTTCCTTGTCCGTTGGCACTGAGCCCCATACCCAGCAGCAGGCTTTCGTTTTCCTTCGTATTCCCTTTTCTGCCGAAGTCCTGATGATAGGGTAAAATAGAGGGAGTTTGGTACCATGTTCACATTGCCTGTTGTGAGGCCTCATTCAGGTGCTATTGGGTGGGTTGTTTCCATTACCTTACATGCCACAGTGGGCAGCGTGAATGTGGCCTAAGGAAGCATGCCCCATTTCATACCGCAAACCACTGGTAGGGGATGGAGTAGCACTCTGTCCTCTCACTTACCCCATTCTTTCTCTTCAGTTTGGTATTTTATATACCTTTTTGATGAAAATGCTGCCTGGATTCACTAGACTGAAGACACATCAGCAGTGTGCCTGTATCCAAGGGGTACACCAACCAATGCAACTGCAGAGAGTTCTGGTTCGCAAACCCCACAGGCCCCAGCAGTCGTTGTGCCATTTCTTACATCAACATGGGCAGCACATCTCTATTCCTGCTGGATATGACAATAAGCCACAAAAGAGCTCCAGGAGCCTCATTGGGTGTCTTTCAGCACATATCATAGTTTTTCATTTCTCAAGGGCTGGCTCTGGGTCCTTTTTATAAAATGAGTAGCAGTTGTAGAGATCAGCATCTCAGATCATGAAAGAAATCCCACTGCATAATATTTTCAGCCTAGCATAATTGTTCCAAATGCTTAAGAAGTGGCATTGCTTTTCACTAAAGTATTGTTTGCTGGAGGAAATAATTTGAGCTGTGCACTGATGAGCGTATAGGCTGCTCTTGTAAGTGAAGCAGTGCTTTATGTTTTATTCTCTTTTAAATATGATTTTGGCAAGTAGGGGAATAAGAAGAAAGTACTTCAATCTCTGGACAACACATTAGTGACATATATAATTTTCTGTTGACTTTGCTAACATCAACTTGCAGAAACATTATTATTTTTTCTGCCTCAGTAAGCAATCCAGTCCTGGATTTAGCTGCTTTGTGCGGGTTGTGGTTGTTTATTCAGGCTAATGGAGATTAGAGACCTATGATATGGCCAGTAAGATATCTCACAGTAAAGAGTTTCCAGTCTGGTGTGTTAAATAGCTTCGAACAGTTTCTCTAAGATATTTAGCACATACTAATATAAAACTTGAGCATGATCTGATTTACAGATAATCCTTTAGAGTAGCATCATAAAAATGTATGAGCATATAAAAAGAAAAGGAAAGGGAGAAGAGCATGTGTATTTTAATGGACCAAGTACCCGAAATATTGAAGTATATATTCCATTGCTTAAGGCAGAGTAATAATAAAAATTGCAATAAAAAAGAAGTAGAATAACTTTAAACCAGAAATTACTTGTCAACCTGAACTGTAAACCAAAAACAAAGTCAGAAGTATCATTTCTAGCACCAGGCATTAGATACTCCAACGACAAGTATCAGACTTTTTTAATAAAAAGCAAATATATTATTTATTAGATTCCCTAAAAGTCTGGCCAAAGGTGATTAATATACATGCATTTACACATGCTCAAGTACGCATGCACTGACAGGTAAGCACAGTCAAATAAGAAGAGAACAACAACTGAAGTATTTTGTGTATCTCAGGGGAAAAGACAGGTGTTGTTTCCCTGAATGTTTACTGATCTATTGAGATGAAACGTTTTTGATCTTGACAACTAGAAAGGGAGTCGGAGGAACTTCTAAAGAACACCATCATTGGTCTCTGAGCCTCTTGAACATTGCTTCTGAGAATATAAATGTATGGGTTGAGATTCATCTCTTCTGCTTTTTAGCTCTTCATATGTAAGCATTTGAGTTTGCCTAGGATTTCAGATGATGATGATGAGAAAGAAGATACCCTGAAGTCTTTGGAAATGGCTCAACTATGCATTGAGAATTGAGAGGTCTCTGATTCAGATTCCTCAGATAGCTTTCCAAAGGGATGTGAGATGAGTCCACATAAAGGTCTATAGAACCATACATCATGTGTCCCACCATTCTTGCTACAGAAAGGAGCATTCCCATTACAAACAACATTCTCAAAAATCATATAAGCAACAATATGTACTTTAACTCCTGTTCAGGTTTTTCTCCATTTTGCCTTCATCTCCTGTCTCTATAAGCTCTGCTAAGGTTTTTGGAGCATAGGCACTGCCTTCATCTCTGTCTGTAAGTGCATTATTACTTATAAATACACAAGTGTATCAGCATTTCAACAATAATAAATCTGCATCACCATCAATAGGGAGCTTATTTGCCATCTTATTCAAATGACTCCACATGACAGAGGTTGGCTTTCAGACTTAAATACACTACCCTTTTTTCTGGGTAGTGTATTTTCTGGCCCATTATTTCAGTGAGGTTTCACTGGTGTAAATGAGGTTAGAATTTAGTCTACATGTTCATGTAGTGCCATGTCACAGCAAAACTTTCTGTTTCACTACCTTGAAAGTTGTCTTCATTAAAATGCCCTATTTTAGGTTCCCTGACACATTGATTTCAAAACTCTACTTTATACACAACATATTTTTATATTAGAAGTCAAAGGAGATTGTATCATTAGAGCTTGAAGAACACTCATTACACAAACTTGTAACCGTTGGTCATTATGGAATTATCCTCCTAGTAAATTTCAACTCAAAAGTAGTTTCTTATGGTGCTTACAAATTTTTTTTTGCATTCAAATCCTGAAAACTCATATGCAGATTGTTTTTGAAGAAAACAGGTTGTTATCAGTAGTTTTAGCCCTAATCTGCCTCCTGTTGATTTGAAAGGGTATTATGGACCTAATCCCGCTCTTGCTAATTCAATGAGTAAGATCAGACAGTATATGTAAGAGCACACTTATTGCCTTTACATTGGCTTCAGCTGGCAAAATACCCCTCTCTTTCTGCTTAAGCTGGTCTTGCCCTTCTCAAATGCTGCAGATGGAATCTAGGGCATTCCTCAGAGAAGGACAAAAAGGACTGTGTTAGACTTCCATGCCTGCTACCCTGAGACCTTGAGAGACTACGATACCAAAACCAGCATCCATGACTGTGTAACAAACAGCAGGATTTTTAGTCCAACAAAGCAAAATTATTTGTCTGTAAAAGGAAGAGAGACATATTTTAATGAAGTCTCCACTGCTAAGTGTTCTTTCTTTATGGTGCCACTCGGCCTTTGGCCAGAGCTACCCTGCAACCCTAATGCATTTCTTGCGTAACAGCTCAGCTGGGTAAAAAGGGCTAGATATAATGCAGTACATGACCTCCACAAATTCATCTCTTTTATGTGAATAGAATAAAATAGGTATCAATGTAATTACATCTGACATGTCCAAAAAATTTTTGGAAGAACAACAGCATTTATTATACTTGTTGTTTTACGTCACGTTCTGATTTATTTTTCAAATAATATGTTATATAGGTTTATAAACAACTTAAGGTGGCGAGGTGGGGGAGGTCAAGGATTAAGTGAATCTGCTCAATCCCTTAACTAGAAGCTAAAATGCATCGATTACTTGGACTGTCATGAAGTTTTGATTGTCTTTTGTGTTCTCCAGCACTATTTAGGGCTTAGTCCTCTTGCTGCAGCAAACACAATAACAGGAATTTGGCACCACTGTTTCATTCCTACGCTTTGGTGAACTCTGTATTTCAGGAAAACTAATCACATTGACTGTTTTTGTTTGATCGCTCATTTTTAATAGTTGTATAATTAGTATGTCACAAGGACAGAATGGATGCAGATGAGCTGAGCCACTGTCTTCCAGTCACCAGTAACCACACCCTAAAATGTGGTCCATATTGTCCACTAAGGGTCACAGGCCATCCCCTCCTCAGAGCAGAAGCAGTGCCCCTCTGCCTGTGCAATGCCAGCAGTACTGAGTAACAAACATTTTGGGGGTACAGCCACCGGCTTGCATGTCTCTTCTGCCCACCCTCTGAGGTGATGGGATGAAATCTGGCCCAGATCTGGGGCCTATAGCAGCACAGCATTGAGCTAAAGCTGATAAACCTCTTGAACTGGTGACCAACGCATCCACTTCATTCCCCAGCCTAACCTTCACAGAACTGAATCACCGAGCAGGAGGATCACACGTATGGCTGTCTACTATAATTCCTGAGGAACCATGTCCCCAGGCTTCTCTTTCTTCTCTTCCCTTATGCCCTTTGTTCTTCACTCTCTTTGTGGGGCTATCCTCGTGTTACACATATGGTGACATACAGATTTATACGAAGGCAGGATCCCAAAGCCCATAGGCCACGTTCTTACAAACTGAAATTTGAGGTTGAATGACTGGACAGTAGTTCTTATGACTGAGAGGATCAGAGATTACCAGACAGATGGAACATTTTTAGGCTGGGGAGAGGAGGGGAAAAGCAAAGTGGAATAATATAAAATCAGAAGGACAAAATACTGCTCAGCTGTGTTCTGATTATTGGCACAGACGGAAATTGCTGCTTTATTCCCTAAGAGGCTTTCATTAATTTGGTCTTTTATTTTCTTTCTTGTGACCTCCTGTGGATTTTTTCTCCATTCCTTCCCACTCCTTCTGAAGAGGAACAGGCCAGTGATATACCTGCATGCCTACTTATTAAAGACATAATGTTGGTAATAGAAAGTAGAGATCTTCTAGTTCTTAAGGCAAGTGCATTTAGTGGTTAATACTGATAAGCACATTAAAGAAAGGCCTGGAGAGAGGGCTTGGATTGCTATCTGACATACAAGCTTGTAATAGCACAGTTTTGAGTAAAAAGAAAGGAAAACTCTCCTAATATTTACCAAAATTTTCTCTACTTCGAAAGCAATGAAAAATGGTTTAGTAGCTTTTTAGCTGCCTAACACATAGAACTGATCTATGCTCTCCAGCACAAGTAACTCTGAGATCTCTGTCTAAGTTTACCAGCAAGGCAAAGGATGATCCAAAATGCACTAAAGGAAAAGCCAACAAATATGATGGGAGTCATAGTAATAAGACCACATGATTATTCAGTCTCAGACGCTTGAAATGTTTTTACTCTTTCTGTGAAAATTATTATTAGTTCAGTTTTTGTAGTGGTAAAAGGAATCCTAAGTATGGAAATGAAAAAGAAGATGTGAATGGCATGGCCCACTGCTGTGCATTTTTGCTGTGGCAGTGGAGGAGATCCATGCCCTGCCTACCTCCTCCCCTTCTTCCCAGCTAGCTCTAAGCAATCTCTTCCCACAAGAAGGGTGCGGCTGTGGGGGAAAACAGGGTACTGAAAAGAGAGACACAGCAGTGATCCAAGGAGAGCCTCTGGCGTGGCACCAGGTGGAGTTAAGCAGGGTACCAGGGACCAGTACAAATGTAAGAGGAGAGCGCATTCTGAAAACAGATGGGAGAAAATGGGGAGGTCTCTTGCAGAAGATAAATTAATAGGTATCATGCAAATTACCTCATTAAATAATGTACCTTATTGTCACAAGAAACAGTATTAACACCAGCATTGATGGAGTCTCCTCTGCAATCAGATATAGGTTGTGAGCCAGACCACAAGCAACAGATACTTACAGCTGAGAGCAAGCAGTCATAGGAGAAGCCCTAGTGAAATAAGTGTAGCTGTTGTTGCAAGTGGAGAGGCCAGACTCTGGTCCTCATCAGAAGTTATACTTCAGTTGAAAATACTACATTTGAAAAAATTACCCTTGAAAAAACTGAACATCTCTGATTTTCAGACTACAATGACCCCAGATTCAGACTACAGTGTATTAAATCTCTGGGCTAAAAGTCAGTTTAAGAGTCCTTGTAATCATGAGACACCAACTCCCATCTCCCACAGGAGAGCAGAAGGGACTTCTGGACAGAGGTGTGTGCAACATGACACAGCATCCACAGCAGTGACATGCAGCCATACCTGTCGCTGCTCTGCCTCTTGGACCATGTAAGAGCTCAAGGCCAGCAGGTCGTTTCTTCACGCATTCCCTAGACACGCAACTCCTGTACAGACCTGAAAATCAGTGGGGACCCAGGGGGCAATTGTCAAGCAGCCCCAACCCTGTTCATGGAGAAGCAGTGCTCTGGGGTATATAATCTTTTTGCACCAGGATTGCAGCATCAACTCTCTTCTCCCAGGAAGCCAGCTCCATCCCCAAAGCTGTGCAGTTATAATGTGGGCATAAGCAAGAAAGTACCTATAATAAGAAAGTCAAGGAGAAAATGAAGAAAATCAGTGTTCAACACACTGAAAACAACAAACCTGGCAGCAGCAAAGGACAGAAGACTTGCTATATAAAGGTCTCTAAAAAGAGATTTATACTCAGTGAGAAGCAAAACTAATTGAAAATGCATAAAAAGGAGACGGTTTGGCAGTCCTCATTAAATTGTACCTGTTGTTGTAGAGATAAAAGAAACACAGTTTGAACCAAAAGGTTGAGTAGAAATTTAAAATCCAAGGACAAAATTTTCAGTGAATGGCACAGGCAAAATTAAGCATGAGGGTTGTCAGATATTGGTTAGAGTTCCTGACTGATTTTGACAAACCGAAAGATAAATACATCGAATATAGTTACACTTGAAGTGGAGGCAGGTAGAGACTGTCAGATTATTCTTTGATGCTGTTGTGGACCTTGAGGTCAAGCTGGAGAGAGCAGCTCAGGAAATAATCTTTCAGCTATGGTCAGAGTGCTGGTCGGGAGGAGCTTTACTTGCTTAGTTATTGTTTACATCAAGGGGTCCAAAAACACAGCCTGCAAGGCCAAGATAAATGATCTGTAGTATATTGCTTTTATAGTGTTTTAAATTAACAATGTGATTCTAAAGGTTCACAGTAGGTCAAAGCAAGCTGGTGCATAGTTCAAAATGTTCAGGAATCACTGGTTTAGGGAATTCACTGCTTGGTGGATAAGCAGAAGGAGCTTTTATTTGCAGCATAGAAATCATTACTGAAAAGGTAACTTTTACAGTGCTTCCATGCCAGTGTCTGACATACCACAGCATTTCTCTGAGCATGACACACAACCTTTGGAAGGGGAAAGAATTACAGCAAAGGCATAATATTAATGATTCAGAAAGTCTTGTGTCACAACCCTGAGCACTGCAGTATCTAATTATCAGGCATAACGATTTGCACACAGGCTGTGCCAAATAACGATGGGAGAATTAGACACCTAAAAATGGAGTCTGCCCTCTGGGGAAGGTCAGTAGGAAAAAAAAGCCAAAATAGTGCTGTAGGACTGAATTCCTGTTCCCTCACAGAATCTAGATCCAGGCTACAAGGATGGCTACATCCTCCGGGAATACATACTGAGCCATCACCTTAAATGAAAGACGTTTGCCTTTCAAAACCTGAAGAAGGGAGAGGGTAGGATAAGGCTTTTCTTGCAAAGGGTGGGGAAGGAGGCTCAGGTGCTTCCTCTGAATTCTAGTCTTGATGTTTAGTGCAGCCAAACCAACTGTTGGAGAACTGGGATCAAAAAGATTTTCTGCATGAGGGATTTGACTCTCCGTGAAAGCTCCAGTCTCCAAAACCTTTACTCACTGTTGGTGGATATTTTCCCTATGTTGTAATTTGAAAATGAAAAGTAATTGGTTAAAACAACTACAAGTCTTCTTGTATTTGTGGTTTGATTGTTCACTTAAAACAGTACCAAATTTCAGGCTTGGCTTGCTGAATATTTAAGCATTTTATGAAACACAAGCTGCACGGGAAAAGATAGAGAAAATCCCTTTTCAGCATTCCCTATAGCATGATTTCTTGAGTACATATGTGGAGTATCTATACTCATATATCTCTGGGCAGAGAAGTCTCACAGAACCTTCCAAAATCCTTGCTTTTACCATTGGGCATCTGGCGAATTCTCCACAAAGCTCCAGACTTTTTAATGAGCACTGCAACTTTACAGAGTTTGCACTTAAAAATGTGATGGAGAGGATTGTGTAGTGGCCCAGCAGCTCCATTTTTGGAGATCCATGAGAAAATTCAAGCATTATCAGCGATCTCTAAAAGGTTAGATTTTGAAAGGGTTCTGGCACAAAGCTTTAAAATGTATGAAACAGAGAGGGAGACTTTTTTTTAATGAAGAAAACACAGGGAAAATTTACTTCTTTACTACTTGTGAAGAGAATGGCAGTTGTCAGTGTTATGAAGCATTATGCCTGAATGACTGAGGGTTGGTAGTGAGATACAGAACCTTTCAGTTATGGGACATGAATTCAAATCAGAATGCGATAGTAGTGACAGAAAGTCATTACCATGTCATTGCAGTTTGCTAACTTTTAGAGATTCATTGGTGGCTTCAGTCCAATTACTAGCACACAAGAGGTCACATTACAAAATGCAATATCAAAACTGGCAGAGTTAGGCAAACCCATTTCTAGTCTTTGTAACATGCTGCTACCTTTCCATACCCAAAGTTATCCAAAATCATGTCAAGACTCAAAGCCAGTGTGGTGAAGCATTCAAAGTCCACACTGCACAATCTGATGAAGAGAGAACTTCAGTCTCCTGACAACTGATCCAATACTTCTCATGTGTGATAATTGCAAATTTCCCTATTTAAAGTGTATAAACTATGTAATGCCAAGCTTTTACAGCCTGCAGAGGCAGTGCCTGGCAGCTGGGAGGGTGAGGGTTAAGCCGTCCATGGGCAGAGTAGCTCACCAAGGCTCTTGGTTTCTTTACAAGAAAGGGGATATAACTGTGCTCAGCTGAAACTAATTACTCTGCCAGAAAACTTTAAGAGGATTGAATGCTATAGCATCCCCTCCTTCTTTCAAGGTTTGGGGTGATTTAGCGCTGATGGAAAGCTGAGTTGCGAGGAACCTCAAGTGAACCTAGAAGAGACTTCTGTTTTGCTAGACTTGAAGTAAGCAAATTATTTGATTTTTCCTGGATTTAGCTGAGCAAGCTCAGAAATCCCTGAAAAATGGAAAAGAGGAAAAAAAACACAATTAGACTAAGGGAAAAAATAGTAAATAATCTGTTGCAGCTAGTAACTTCCACTGATGTGTTTTCTCAAATATATTCTAAATAGAAAGGCATTAAAATTGTCATGAAAGAGGAAAGAGCTGAAATTCAGAAGCAAAATAACAGCAGATGTTCTCAGAAAAATTACTCTCTTGACTACTAGCTAGAAAGGGACACGAAGATTCTGGACTGTGATAAATCTTCTAGTCCACTAATGTTGTACCAAAGAATGATTATTATCTTAAAGAGAAAGTTCTTAGTCTTATGTAAGTGTGTGTGTATATATATAATATATGTGTGTGTGTGTGCGCATATGAAAATATACTAGAGTAGTTTTTACTCTCAGTTTAACAGATTTAGAGTTAGCATTAGAGAAAAATTAACTCAAGTATTCAATATTTGGCAGAGATCCCTAGAGAGTTAGGCCAGTAGCAGTGTCACACTGACACAAGCTGGTTTGTGTTTTTCAGCTTTGCCTGAGGGAATGTAAAAATAACACTGGTCCATCGGTGGTTGTGTTGGCAAGCAAAAAATTAGCTTGGCCTAATTGGCCAGTGCTGAACGTGACACAATAGCCTGTTTTCAAATGAGGTGAAAATATTTGAAGCAAAACAAGTAATAAAGAGAAAGTTGGGAGGATAAGGAGTTCTGATTATTTTTAAAGAGACGGAAATAATTCTGTTTATTATTTCAAGAACAATTCTGAAATATTTTTACTATCAGTATTTTAACATATTAAATTCCAGTGTTATCTAATGGGACTAAATATGTGGAAGACAAACCAGAATGTTTTTAAGTTGGAAGGCGTGCCAAAGCACAAAGACACATCTGTACTGCAGATTGGGTACTTTGCTTAGTACTTTGCTGAAAAAAAACCCACAAAGATCCGAATTTGCTGGGAATCATCCCCAGATCTTGATCTAACCATTAGAGTCCTGAACAGCATTAAAGACAGCAGTGGCTAAAATCTCTGTCAGTCAGAGTGCTACTTGAACATGGGAGCAGCTGGATTTGATTCCCAAGCGAAATCAGCTCACTGATCTCAGTGCTGTGCCCAGTAGCTGTCACAAAAAAAAGGTACGGCTGTCCTTGCAAACTTCCACAGTGCTTTTCTAGTGTTAATGTGATTTATACTTGGAGCAGTTTGACCTGATGTCTAATATATACTCAAGAGAAATTTAGGAATGGATTGGCAGATCAATGCTTTGTTTTGACTTTGCTACTATTTAGCACAAGCATTGCAACTAGAAGAAAATCTGTAGGAGAAATTAATTACATAAAACTTTCAGCAATATTTCTGGGATGAACACTAGAGCCAGAATGTACCTAATCACACTGCTAATAGGAAAATTCTCCCCTCCCCTCCACTGAAGTGCGGTGGCACATCAAAGCATACCCCTGGGCTTCAAAAAGATGCGTTTGAATCTGCACCAAAATCTGTCCTTCACAGCTCAATCCTAATTTTAGTATAATGCTGATAAGTTTTACTAAATGATGAGTAGAAGAATAATGCAGAAATGTGTGAGTTTTGTCATCTTCTACATGCTCCTGAGGTGTCTGAGGGAAGAGAGCATCCACGAACAAAGGCAAGGTGGCGGTGACATTTATGATGGGTGATATTTAGCGGTTGCCTTTGGGATTGTTTCCCAGGCAGGATGTGTCAAACCCTAGTCCATCCTGCTGGGAATCAATGGAGCCTGCAGCTGGACTCTCTTTACAGCCAACCTTGGCTTAGTCAATAAATCTCACATTGCTCTCGTTTACTACCTGTACTACATGTTCTTTATTCAGTCTTTACTAGGCGCTATGGCCAGACCCTCACTTGAAGGCATTGCCCATCTTTCACCCCTAACCTTGAATGTGAAGAGTGGCTAGAGATGGTGGTGCTTTTGAAGGTGGGGCCTTTTATATCCTGATGTTCATGTTGCTTCCAGTTAATCTCTCAAGTAGGAACTGCTGGAAATTCTTTATGGTCTATTGTATTTGTATCAATTTATTTAAAATGCTGAGCGTTTGGGATTGGTGTGCATTCATCCTGGTTACTATTCCCCCTATACTATTTCTCCATCATATATAATCTTTGTATTGCTTTTTAGTCCAGTTCTCACAAGAAAGGATTTTCTGAAAGAACAAAAGAAACAAACAAGCAAGCAAACTTAAAAATTCATATTCGCAGGACAAAGAAAGATGCATTTCTTTTAACCTAAATGTTGGTACAAATCTAGGAGTGAATTTTTTGGGGTTAGCACAGGTGCTGGGTGAGCTATGCCATTTTAACAATTATTTTGTAAGGATGATGTCATGACAGTCATCAAAACCCCCATGCTGTGCCGGAAGCCTAGCAGCTCCTTTTCCTCTGTCAGTGATAGAGATCTGGGAAGTAAGGAAAATTTTACCAGCTCTCACCAATAAAGCTTTGGACAGGGGAATAACAAGAGTGAGAAATCACATTGTGAATAATAATGGCTTGCTGTCCCATTTGGCAACAGAAAAATAAACTGTACCGAACTCGTCCATACCTCTTCCTGGGAAACTGTGTTCAGTTCTGGTCTTGTTTTCTTGTAAACAGTATAAAAGAATTGGAGAAGATTCAGAAAAGGGCAAAAGGTGTGATCAAATTTAGGGAGTAGATTCTGTATGAGCTGAGTAGGACTTGTCAGGCTAGAAAAGACATAAGGTAAATAGGTATGAAAACATAAGCAGCACGAGGAGGGTGGCTAGAGATCATACACCGGCTGCTTTTTTGAATACAAGGACCTGGCTGGGGGCATCAGAGGAAGCAAGGAACATCAGCTGGAACAGTCAAAAAGACACTGACCGAGGAACTGCCAAACAGTCTTGTGAATGCCAAAAATGTGCATGGATTTAAGGGAAAAAAATAAAGCCCATGGAAGTGCAATCCACTAAGGATCACTAGCTACAAAGCAATTACAGTTCTGGTACTTCTTGAGTTATTTGTAGGTGGTTGGAGGATGGAAGAGCATTCAAGGATATTATCACGTGGTTTTAGCCTGCTCTTTTTCCTATGTGTCTGTTTGCTTCAGGCTAAATTTTGGAGACAATACTAGACTAGGTGGAGCTTTGGTCTGACCTATCACTGGTATTCTTTTGTTCATTTCTAAGCCTTGAAAGAGCTGGACAGTTTATCCTATATATGTGCTTGTGTTGGGGCACATGCACTGAAAAAATGAATTGTTGAAAAATTAGGTAATGTAAGTCATGGGGTTTTAGGAGTAAAGACCTTGGAACCTTTTCTCTTAGGAAGTAAGTCGAAATTGCAGGAGTAAAGATCAAATTGTCTTTTTTTTTTTTTCTTTGAGTCACTGGTGGCTTCACATAACATAGAATGAAAAAAAAAAGGGGAATGCCTACATCAGGCCTCAGAAAATGCAAAGTATCAGAGTGATGGAGGAAAAGCATATTCTTCCTGTAATACCATCTTATGAATAATTATCTGGCCAAGCATTTATTCTCTGCTTATCACCATGGTATCTTAATGACTTGAAATTCTGAAGTAATGCAACAAAGTAATAAATAAATTCTATGTTAATTAGATACAGTGTTCTTAGGACTAAAGATGATTTTAGGAAATGAAGACTTTTTACTTACCTCTGTCTCATTTTTCCAAATCTAGCCCTGGATCATTTCACATACTTTGGTGTTGTAAAAACAGAATTAGCTCCTAAACAGCAGCTTAGATACTATTCAAATTGGAAATGTACAGGTTGAATCTTTAAGGCAATACTGTTGAAATGCTTGTTTTGGAATTCCACTTAAACTTACTACCAGTAGCAATTTAAATTATCTGTTGTTGGAGGTAATGTTGAAATAAGTGACTAATTAGTGTCAACTTGCCAGCATTTAGTCACCAAGCAGCTTGGAAGCTCTAGGGAACAGCTTTATAACAATTTACAGCACCCTCCTTAGACAAGGACACCATTTTGCAACTGTCAGATATAATTTGACATCTCTATAATATTGCTCTATGCATAGCACTTCTACTCTCAGAATGGATAGTTTCTATTCTTCACTGATGGTCTTTTTTTAACTGGTCTCGAAATTAAAGTGGTTCACTGATATTTGCTCCCTTGCAGCATATCTGCTTGGTGCTAGAGCTAGCCTTATTGCAAAGAAAATTAATTGAGATTTGTTAATTCACACATGCATGATAGCACAAAGGCAGGGCTTAACCAGTCGCTCCTCCTTTCCAGAGTGTGTGGCAGTCCAGCTGATGAATTTTATTGCTGACGTACCATCCTCTGTCCACTCTACTAAGCATAAAACCCCACCAAATATATAGAATCATAGAACCACAGAATCATTTAGGTTGGAAAAGACCTTCAAGATCATCAAGTCCAACTGTTAACCTAACACTGCCAAGTCCACCACTAAACCATGTCCCTAAGCACCACGTCTATCTGGCTTTTAAATACCTCCAGGGATGGGGACTCAACCACTTCCCTGGGCAGCCCATTCCAATGCTTGACAACCCTTGCAGTGAAAAAATTTTTCCTAATGTCCAACCAAAACCTCCCTTGGTGAAACTTGAGGCCATTTCCTCTTGTCCTATCATCCATTACCTGGGAAAAGATACTGACCCCCACCTCGCTACAGCCTCCTTTCAGGCAGTTAGAGAGGGCAATAACGTCTCCCCTCAACCTCCTCTTCTCCAGGTTAAACAACTCCAGTTCCCTCAGCTGCTCCTCATATGGTAGATCTCTCACCAGGTAAGCATCTCCATCGCAGAAGCTAGTGCTGGAAGCCTCAGTTCTGAAATACTCCTTAACGGGCCTTGCTGTATGATGTATCATTAAAAACAAAAGCCAGAAAGGGGTTTGGAAGCACAAGCCAAGGCCTGCCTTGGTGTGCAGAGCCCCTAGGCAGCAATTGACACAGTCTCAGTGTCACCTCAGGCACTGGCAGGGACCACATAGTGAGGGCACCTGCACTTGCCGCAGAAGCCTGCTACCATACAAAAGGTTGTGTGAAGCTCCCTTTGCCCACAAATTCTAAAAAAGGCCCATTTTTCACTTATGAGAGCGGATGATGGCCAGGGCATGGTGAGAACGACCATGACTGAGGTAACACTAAACCTACATTTAGGTAACACTAAACCCACATTAGGTACCACTAAACACACATTAAAGGCAGCTTGCAAATTCTGCATCAAGAATAGCTTTTCTGCTATGTTTCTTTTCTTAGTTGTGAAAAGTGTCTGACCCATTCAGAAATATTCTCTTTTTCCTAAAACCAAACATGCTCATTTTTACCTCTGAAATCTGGGAAAAAAACCCCAAACCAAAAGGCCACCTCAGTAGTACGTCTGTGTGACTGTAATGCAGCTGTTAGGAGTCAGCTGAGCTGTAGCTCTGGTGGTTTAAACAACCCCCATACAACATGAACCAGACATCATACTCTGTGATGCTTTGCAGCAGCTCAGGAACAGTAAGGATATTAGCTTTTCCTATGGAGTGGGGGAGAGATAAGAAAAAAAGGTTAAATTTTTTTACCTTTTTGGAGTTAATATTTTATGGTAAATGAAAACAGAAGGAATTTAGTTATCTGGATGTCTTGACTGCAAGAAGCCAGGAGTGGTTCCTTGAGCAAGCCTTTTAACTTTTCCATGCGAAAGTTCCTTTTTTTTGACCTCTAAGTACTTAAGCCCACCTTTACAAATCTGTTTAAGCTTCTTGGATGAAAGCCCTGGTGCACATGCAAAAAAAAAAAAAAAAATCCCTGAATTCCATTAGAAATAGTTTTACTCTCTTTCTTACACTGCCTGCTGGAAAGCCCAGGGAGCACTGGCACTCTTGAGGAGCAGATGTGGTTTTCATCATTCATGAATGATCATTCTGGCCAGCTCTTGGAGGAACATTTGTGGACCCCAGAGGGGACCACGTCCATCACTACTGAGCAGAAGGGAGGGCTAGTGCAACAGAGAGCCCTTTGCAGCAGTAAAAGCAGCCGGGAAGATTATTTGCAATTCCATGCAGAATCTCCCTAGGCTGGAATAAAATTTGGAATAATCTATGTAATGTTCAGCAATATTTTATATCATTAGAAATTACTTTCCCAAAATCATTAGGCTATTTTAAGACCTAGGCAAGGCTGCAGATTCATCATGATTACTGTTAGTGTCAGAGAGGCTAGGAATTGCTTTTCTTGCCTTCTCCCTTCTGCTGGCGTGGAAGTCCGTGCCCGACCGGGTCGCTGGCTGCCTAAACACACGGGCCGATGAGCAGCTGTATCATCTTTGCCGAGAGCCCCAACAGAGCAGCCTCTGGGGCTCTGCCTGTGGCTCCCAGAGAACTGGATACAGACATTAGGAGAGATGGGAAGCAAGAGGGCTGATGGCATCCTCCCACCCGGGTGGGTAGAGCACCCACCTTGCCCTGAGCAAGCAAGCAAGCAGCCGTAGAAACCCTGTCCTGGAAAGGCAGGGCAGCGTTCTGTTAATCACCTCCAGTGCAAAAAGCTTGAACTCCACCTGCATGACATGCTTTCTTGCACTGGGAAACGTGATTTGTCTCCCGCACATTAAAAAAAAAAAAAAAAAAAGGTGCCATGCTGGCTTCTACAAAGATTGTTTCGTTTCCATGGATTTCATACTATTTTCATTGTTCTTTGGTCCTAAATTCCCTTGCTTTTAAAACAAATATTACCAAGTCGATTTTATGGCTTTTCGTTTATTTTAACACTCCGTTATTTTCTGACATTTTACACATTTGAAAACAAAAATGTAACTAACTTTCCTTTTCTGGAAATAAGATGGGAGCAGACGAGACACCTCAATCAATGTAATATATTTTGAAAGAACGTAAATGAATTTGAAAGAGGTGGGAGAGGGCACATGTATTTGTAACACGTATTTAAAAACCTTTTTTCATTTGCATTTATTTTTAATGGCGTTTATGCCCTCTAGTGTCAATAAGTGTTATTGCATCTAGGTTTTTCGAGTATCGAGAATTTTTTTCCTTAACTGTTTCTGTCCGTATCAGCCCAAACTATTTGGTCTTTGTAAAAATGGACATCCTGGATTTATTCCCATTATATATGTCCTACAGTTTCAGAGTTTTGATGTAACGGTCATCCGGGGGATGGGGGGGGATTGTGTGTTTCTATCCCAAGTAAGCTATTCCAAATATGAATTTCTGATCTGTCAAACACACACAAAAATATTGCTAAATTACAATTTCTGTGATTACCTATTTTATCCTCCAGAATACACTTATTTTACACTTGAAAAAAAATCACTCCTGTGCTCAAAACAAGCAAACAGAAGTTAAATAAGCGGCATTGTCCCTTCCATTTGTTAAGACCATTAAAGAAAAGACCTTCTCTGCTCACATCAAGGAAAGATGGCCAAAAAGTATGACTCATTTCAATTATAATACAGACCTTTGACTTATGAAATATTCCATCTTAAAGCCATCAAAAAACAGTCTTCACTGGGTTCAGGAATATGATAAATAGCTGATGATGCCACAAATACAGCCTCTGTTGTCTGAGCTTTTCTGAATTCTGGGTATGCAACATCAGATATATTTCACCCCTCGGTTAGGAGAACAGTATTGCTTTGGTAGGTGGATGGCCATGCGTAAGCTCTGATGTGGCAATGCTTAGGTTACAAGTTGAGCATTTGTAAACCCAAATAGAATCATAGAATGTTTTGGGTTGGAAGGGACCCCTAGAGGTCATCTAGTCCAACCCCCCTGCAGTGAGCAGGGACACCGTTAACTAGTTCAGGTTGCTCAGAGCCCTGTCCAACCTGGCCTTGAATGTTTCCAGGGATGGGGCCTCCGCCTTCATTGTAAAGAATTTCTTCCTTATATCCAGTCTAAACCTACCCTGTTTTAGTTTAAAGCCATTATCCCTTGTCCTGTCACAGCTGACCCTACTGAAAAGATATTCCCCATCTTTCCTATAGGCCCCCTTTAGGTACTGAAAGGCCGCAATCAGGTCTCCCCACAGCCTTCTCTTCTCATGTTTCCCAAGCTCCCACAATAGCTCAGCCTTTTGTGTGCGTTTCGAACTACATTCCATGCCCCCAAATCTGTCGTGCAAAGCACTAAGAAATCCTGTCCATGTTACTCAGATCAGTACTCTGAAAGACACAGTGTTTGCAAAATAAAGGGATCCACTGGCTTGCTGTCTTCCCTTGCAGTAAAGAGTCAAATATGTAGGGGTGGTCTGTCACCTGTAGGATACAAACAGCTGAGACAAACACCCCTGCCTGTAAAGCCATCCATCCCTCCATCCATCCATCCCTGTGCGGCGTCACTTAGCAAACAGATATCCACAGACTGCAAGCAACAGCACATGTCTGACCTGTCTGGACTATGTCTAGTGAAACCTAGGCATTAGCCTGATCGTGTATTTTCTGACTTGTGATTTGATAAAGCTTGATTGACACATCTAGTTTGTCATAGCCGTTTCCCTTCCCTTTTTGGCTAATGAAGTAGAATGCACCTGATTGATAACAGGGATCAGTACGACATCTCTTTTTCTTCACTCAGCAAGAGCATACAATATTGGGATGGCACTTTTGACGTTACAAAATTAGATTGTCAGTACAAATCATACATGTCCAAAGACCGACTTGAGCTTTGGCCACAATAATAGACATATATGGAACAGAGTATATACAAAGCTGTGAGAAGACAGCAACTCAGAAAAAAAAAACACATAAAGGAGAATACGTTTGCAGTTACAGTCTGAAGAGCAGCAAGACAAGCAGGGTAGCAGTAGCTAAAACCTTGAAATAGTTCCCTTTCGAAAAGTGACTCTGTGAAAATTGCTTAATAAGATTCCATATTTGTTGTGTCTCCGTGACTGAAGAAATCAGATTTTCTGCAGAACTTAGGATTTGTTTTAGAGATCAAGTATAATTTTTCTGCTTTGAAATACAAACATCACAAAGCTACCCTGCCATTTGAAAATGGAGTTATATGTTCTTTTTTAGTTTAGGCTTTCCAAGGAATAAAGCAGTTGCAGGCGGGGTAAAAGAAGAAATTTTCCCTTCATTTTATGTCCTCCACTTCCAGTGGTGGTATTCAGTGATATATGAGGTATAAGTAAAGGTAGTGTTTAAACCAGCAGGAGGAACTTATTAACAATTCTGGTCATGCCTACACTAGACTAAAATCTGTGTCACTGTCCCAAAGGAGAGCAAGGCTAACCAGGGTAAATGTAGTAAAAACTCCGTTTTGTCACAAAAGTGAGCAAGTATGTTTCTCATACTTCCTGTGCAGGAAGGCTAATTTCTTGGAAGTAATTTTTTTGACCATAATTTTATTTAAACATCTCCAATACAGTATTTATCAACAGGATAAAAAAGTAACTATGTAAGAGTTATTAATGATGTGAAAGATATTATTAGCACTAAACAACAGAAAAACAAGATTACATTTAGAAAGTGTCACTGTACTACAACTTATTCAAGCTGAAATAGAAAAATAATCAAAAGCAAGTTATTTTAAAATAAGCACTATATCCATCTACCTGTCATTTTGCCCAGAAGGTAAGAAAAACATTACAAAATGCATTCATGTATCAAACTATCCTAATTTTTTTATTTTGCTGCATAACACTGAAATACCTTGAAAAGGCACATTCTTATGTCAGTAGGTAGGTCCACACGTAAATACTGAAATGTTAGGGATGGATCAGCTAATAGTTCCTGTCACCACTACTAAAGCACCAGTCTGCACTTGATTCACATAATTACAGTGTCATTATCAACAGGATGAACTATATCCCTGAGCAACTTCAAACCAAATTAATTAGAGCCAGAAATGCCTTCTGTCCACAGCAGCCATCAGTGAAAATGTGAGCTTATGAAGGTTCAGCAGTTTAGCATTTCAGGTGATAGGCATCTAAATACAAGTTTAGGAATCTTATTTAAGAGATCTGTCCAGTAGTACTGGACATGTGTAAACTTTGCACTTCAAGATCTGGTTGTGTCAGGTGTGTGTAAATATATATTGCCTTTTAAATAGCTTTCTGTTGATACACTTTGATTCAATCTAAGAAAATACTTGGATTGTATCTAAAAGGATGAAGTAAAACAGCAACAAATACTGTAAACCAGCAATGCTTACCACTGATTTGATCCCAGGACTTCGCCACTAAGCTCGACACCCTGGCCCATGCCCACCGCTCACCTCACCACTCAGCCTCAAAAAAGACCTGGGGTTACTTAGGTGCCGGGGATCCCATTTGTCAAAGGGACCTTGAAACGTCATTTATCCACTTCCCTGCCCAGAGAAAAGAATGGCTGGGCATGCATCAATCCTGACAGGCTGATATTCAGCTCTGGCTTTAGGAAGATAAGCACCAAAAATACCTATGTTGTGAGGTGCAAATGTTGAAGTCAAGGAAAGCATGAGTCTCTTGCTAGCATTTTTCCTGCTTTATGCATCTTGTAATTAAGAACAGCTATATTAATAATTTAGAAGATGTATTTATGACATCATGTCTTTTTATCCAGTCCTTCATGTCACAAAATCAGAAACTAATAGCATTGAAATTCTGAGCAGGTGGGGGGGGGGGGAGGGGGGGAAAGCGGTATTGGTAGAAATATTCATGTATTTTTTCTTGTGAATATTTTACACTTGGGCATGCTTTGTAAAGCAACTAAACATTTCTTTTACACAACATAATCTTTGTCAATAGTCTAAGACTTGGTCATCTATATTATATCTGACTGGATGACAACTTATTTGAATTATTTACATTAAAAACCTTCCTCTTATCTCACAAAATGTAAACCATTCATCTTCACCTACAAGATGATACATGATCTCCTTTGACTAGCTCTCATTGCTAGAAGGTGTTCTCTAACTCCATGTAGGTTCTCCATCATCTGATATCTTCAGCCCTTTATATCCTCCTTCTCAAGATCAGGTGTACAATTTGGACCATGTGACTTGAAGACTCCACTCCCCCCCCCCCCCATCTTCTCTGTTATTTTTCCAGTTCTTGCTGAAAAGACAGGTTTTGTTTTCCAGATAGCATTTTCCAAACACTGTCCCTCCTGCAGTTTTATTTCTTACCTTTTCTTGTGTTAACAGTTTATAAATTCTTTGCAATATGGGATGTGCTGTGTCTCTGCTCACATGCACACTAAACTCACATGCTACAATCAATGTTTAATAATAACTTAAAATCCAGTAAGGTTAAAAACAGAATGGTACTAAAAGGTAATTTATCTCTTTATTAAATTCTGTAGTATGTAATTACGCACTTGTCTATAGAATATGGCAGTCTACAGAGTGCAAAGAGCTGACATCTCTTAATAAGCTGTCACAGGAATGCCTCTACATACTTCAGCAGCACTATGTACTTGCTGGACAAAACAATATCCAGCATCAAGAAGAAAGGTGGTAGCCCTAGTAATTCTGAGTACTGCCAAGACTTGCAGTTAGAATTTGTTTGGTTGCTTGCTTGTGGCTTGAGTGTTTCATGTTTGCTGTTGGCTAGACCATAAAGGGACCTCTAGAGGTCAGCTAGTCCAGCCTTCCACTCATAGGTGGCCTATCAACAACAATAGCTTAGGTCAGCCAGACTTTTGTCTAGCCAAGGGTTGAAAATGTCCAAACATAGAAAGTGCACAATCTCCTGAGCAACCCATTCCAAAAACTTGCTGCCCTCTTAAATGGAAGTACTGTATCAACTTAGTGAGACAGTAGATTATGCAGCTTGGCATCTAATTTACCAAGTGGTCTCTCCAGGATCTTGCCAATGGAAAGTGATGAGTTCTTCCAGCAAGCAAACAGGGTAAGGACTTGATTTCAACACTGATTTTTCTTTTCTTAGCAAGGCCGCTCTCTCTCCATTGCAAAAAAGGCAGCCTGGGAAGACTAGAGCACATAAAACATAGATGCTCACAGTTTGATATACAAGATACCCTACATTAGCTTGAAATTAAAATCATTTGTGCCCAACACTGAGCTAACTGTATATGTATGCATATGTGTATAAAGTATTATATACATGCAGGGTTATTTTTTGCAAGAGAAATAAAATCTATTGTGCAATTAATTCATCTTGAAATTCAATACTTAGAACAGATTTTGCCTTTACTAAACATTTTGTTTTCTTTAACCCAGGTATGGTGACATGGTGCCGAAGACAATAGCTGGCAAGATTTTTGGTTCAATATGCTCCCTGAGTGGGGTCTTAGTCATTGCTCTGCCAGTTCCTGTAATTGTCTCCAACTTCAGCCGTATCTACCACCAGAATCAACGAGCAGACAAGCGCAGGGCACAAAAGGTGAGCCTAATATTTTCCACTTTTGTTGTTCAACAGTAAATAAAATATGACTTTTTATATGCTGTTCATCTTCAAAGTGAGTTTGGTTTCTTAGCAAGAGAACTACTGTATGTATGTGCTACATGCCCAGCCCGTGTCCCAGATGCAAATACTGTGTTATTTTTAGTGGGGAAAAAAAAAAAGGTTCATTTATCCTTTCTGTCAAAATTTACAGATCTATTATTGTGGTAATTCATCCTACTTGTTAGACTAGATCTGGTATTTTCAGGCAATAGCTGCAGTCCCATCCATTGAAGATTTTTCTGTGTTTTTCAGGCAGATTTTTTTTTTTCCACCAGTCTTCTGAGGAAAAAAACAACCAGCCAAAAAAAAAACCCCTTAATAATGATTTCTAATGTCTATTCTAACAGACTGCTTCACTAATTCGTGTGTTTAACTCTCAGGTTCAGTCTCTAGGGACTCTGATTATTGGGGAACTTGTCTCCTCAGCTCTAGTTTGCTTAAAAAGCTTCAGAAAAAGACCTTAATCAGGAAAAGCTGAAAGCAAAAGTCCTTTTTTTCCAGCTTCCCTGACTTTCTGAGTCTCTCACTAAAATATCAACCAGCTCTACAAGAAGACAGTTTCCACCCCTGACCCATACGGGCAAGATCAGGATCCAGGAAGAACTATTTACCAGGAGAGGTGCAGCCAAGCCTGGGGAGTCACCTTCATTCTCACATCACTGCCAAACTACTAGTTCAAAACCACTTTGCCCAACCCTGTAATGGTAAGCAGTTCAGATAGCCCCTGTTGGCACTTGGAGCCCTGACAAGGGAGCCAAGATGCATTGCCTTCTGCTCCTCTGCTGGTGGCAGCTGGTAGGCTCTGGATGCAACACAGATCTTGCCAAGGTCACGATGTCACCACTTGGGCTTTTTGTAGTCCCATGGTCTCTCTTCAGAAGTTCTGAGTCGCCAGTGGTCCAGGGAGAGCAGGATCACTGCCTGCAGAGGTGTGCAGACAGGCTGTGGATGGGTATTAAGTACATAAACCAGTGAACACAGGCTGCCACAGGCTGCATCTGCCTCGTATAGACAAAAGCACCAGATTTAGCTATACAAAATTGTGTATTGCTTTCTAGCCTTTGACCAGAAAGGTCACCATTTTCACTGATCTCTTTATGCAAATGAAGTAAATGTACACAGTGATACCATTCCCAAAATATCTTAAAATCAGGAGAAACAGACACAAGGCCAAGAAAGTCGGTCATAGGCCTAGGTTGATATTATACCCTTTAATGGAACATCTTGGAAGAAGACTGTCAGATGAGGGAAATGGCCATAAAATAAACCAGGTGTATCACAGACATGTCCCACTTTTCTAGAAACCTGATTTCAAATATATACTGCTTCAGTGATCCAAATATCATACCTTACCTATCTGCTAATTCCACCCACATTTTTGCATGCTATTTTGTCCCATGTGCTAGTTCCACCGGTGCATTCCCCACTCCCACAGCTGGAACATGCAGAGAACACATCAATTCTACACTATGTTGGTTTTGTCAAGAACTTTTCCACTTTGTTTGCATAATGGCAGCAGACAGAGAAAGAACAGGATGTATCAGCCAGAACACAGTGCTTCATTCCCGTGCCTCTGAGTATTGCACCAGTTGTGAATAACACATCTGCTTGATCCCAGCAATCAATGTGCCTGTTCTGAGTTTTCATAATAACTGCAGACACAACCAGCCTTATTTCAGATAAAAACTGTCTCCTACTTCATGTCATGAAACAGAATTTTCTATGCCTGCTTTACACTTGCCAGTGAAAAAGATGGAGACTAGAAAATACCTTGCAAAAATTAGATTGGCAGACTGGCTGATATTCCCCATAATCTTTTCCTGAATAGAAACTGCTTGAGTTAATAACTGACTTTTTCTCCTTGCAAAACAGTCTGCTCATTGTATGTTTCAAACAGGCATATGAAGTGATGAATGGCAAACCTGCCAAATGGCACTGAGGTCTGATTAACTTAGCACTGGATGAGTGTTTCATTGATATCTCCTATTGCAAAGCTAATCTCTGTCAATCTAAAATGACTGAGATGTTCAAGAGCATATGGCTCCGACGGACTGAAAAATCAACAAAAAGCACTTCTTGGGTACTGTATAGTCCATATTTAGCAATATTTTGCTAAATGCCTTGCATTTTACAGGAGGGTTCTACTGCATTGTATAAGACTATTCAAGCAAAAAGGTCACATTTTCAAAGTTTGAAATTCCTCCCTTCATTCAATACAACAGAAGCTTTACACAGTTTTCTAAAATAAATGTTTCCCTAGTCACCAACCTTATTTCTATTCTCTAAGGCTGAAGAACATAGGCTTGAAAGAAGGTGCTGTTTCATGGTGCACAGCATGAACCCCTGCAGGCGATGGTACCTCCTGCTGGCTACAACAGCTTCCATCTGATTGAGAGAGCTGGATTACCTGAATTGTGCAACTTACATTATCAGTATCTCATATAGAAGTTTAATCAAGGTAGTCTTCAGAAATGACAAAACATTTGGGCTGTAAGGAAACTCAAGAGAAAGTTCTCCATTGAAAAACTGAAATCTAGTCCCAGGAGCACTGGCAATTTTCAGCAGAAAAATTTTGTCACTTACATTAGGTTTGCTCAAGAGCCATGTGACCATCAGTATATGTATTTACTGAGTCCTGCACAGTCATTTAAGATTAAATAATTCCGTTTGTTTCTTTTTGGGAAAAAGATGCTGCACATTAGTCCTCAGGAGAAGATGGAAGAGAGACATTTATTTATATACCATTCATTTTGAATGCATTTTAAAGGAAGGTCCTGCTTCCAACCATGGAAATGCATTTCTGTAAGAGAGACCTCAATGAAAACAAACAAACAAAAAGAGATGAAAATAAAAAATAAAGAAAAATAATCTGTGCTTATCAGAACATTTTCTTCTATTAGATAATAAGGTCCAACAATCTGACTTGTCCTGAAAACAAACAAATAAATAATCCAAAATGGATATTGGCATTCAGGGCAGAACTACTTATGCCCTGTAGTCTTACTGTGCCTTTTCCTCAAGCACGTTTATTGCAACTGAGACAGTTTTGAAGGATCCTATTTGTGAAACTTTTCTCAGCTAGAGACAACTTCAAGAGGCCAAGTTATTTTGGTTGCCCATCAGTGCCTTCAGGTGGCACGGTTAATGGCAGATGTGTTGTGACTGGTCCACATATAAAAGAAAGGAAAGGATTGGAAAGGAAAAAGGAAAGGAAAGGACAGGAAGAGGAAAAGAAAGGTTTAAGTAAGCTTGGATACAATTTCCTATTCCGTATTTGATAGGTATCAAGGGCTAAGATATGGCTAGACCCTCACAGAGTCAGATCCACTGGGATGACTGCCAGCACAGGGAAGGGAAAGGAGGAGGCATAGCTACCCTCTTGGAAGAGGTGCCTTGTCCATCCCAATGTACTGCAGCAGCTCTTATGATGACGATGTCCTCCTTATCCTCAATGAAGCACTCCTTGCTAGGTGCCTTCCCTGTTTTCCATACATCTATTTTCCTGCATCTTTTGAAGGCAAGAGCCTTGTATTCTCTTAGCCAGCAAGGCCCAAGTGCACGTCCGTCTGCACATTATTGTTCATTACTTGATAACTGAAGGATCCTAAATTTTAGTTGCCTAAGCACTTTATCCCTAGAGTGACTTTGCATGGTTCCTCAACAGAACACCCAAACAACTATCATCAGCTCCAAAACCTGACTTAATGCATAAAATTCAACCTGAATCTTTCATTTGAGTATGGTCTTCTACTTTCACATAGCAAAATATATCCTGAAGATTGGCTTGGCTTTATTATTTATTGATCATACATGATGTATTTACCTGTCAAGTTATGAATAATTAGTTACTAGATAAATATAAATAGCTCTAGAATAAATTGCAACAACTGCTTAACAGCACCTGGCAGTCTAGAGCTGAGCATTTGCAGTAGGAATGCTGTTAGCCATTATGACTTCTTTAAACGAGATAGATAGGCTATTAATCTCAGTGGGGTTCCAGAGACATAATAACAGAATAACTTACGCAAGATTTTTGAATTTAGCACAAAAGCATGTAAAACTTGTGCTTACTGAACAATAACTTCAATAGATTGTGAAAGCAAGGCACGACTCAACAAATACATGAACCTTATTTAATTCCATATCCATTAATGTACAAAGTAAACAGCATTTTCTTCTCTACTGCATGCTGGCATCCTATAAATTATTGTCAGCTAATCTGAAGTCAATTATTTGCAATTACAGAAAATTAGAAAATCAGAGCATGAAATGTGGGCTTGATTTTTCACTTGAAAACAAACATATAGGATGGATTTATGAAAGGCCAAACAAAAAAATTATGTAAACAACAGTGTGACTGATTTTTCGACAATTTTGGCCATTGCTGTAGGAGCCACAATGTCATGGTTTAATGCTAGTAGGCAACTAAGCACCACCCAGCTGCTCACTCACTCCTCCCCAGTGGGATGGGGAAGACAATCAGAGAAGGGTAAAAGTGCATAAATTTGTGGCTGGGAATAAAGACAGTTTAATAACTTTTTAAGAGGAGGGGGGGAAAAACAAGGGAGGGGGGGGTGGAACACCCAAAAGAAAACAATTACTCGCCACCAAACTGATTGATTTCCAGTCTGTCCCAGAGCAAGGACAGCCCCTGCCAACCTTCATCCCCATCCCCATCATTTTGTCGCTGAGCACAATGTCATACAGTATGGGATATCCCTCTGGTCAGCTGGGTCCCCCCCAACTTCTTGTGCACCTCCAGCCTACTCAGCAGGACAGTCTGAGGAGCAGAAAAGGCCTTGACTCTGTGTAGGCACTGCTCAGCAGTAACTAAAACATCCCCATGTTATCAACACTTTTCAGCACAAATCCAAAACACAGCCCCATGCTAGCTACTGTGAAGAAAATTCATTCTGTCACAACCAAAACCAGTACACACAGAATGGCTGTGAAGGAATTCTTATCTTTTAATTGTGCAAGATCATTAAAAAATAATGACTATAAGGTCAGTAATTAGTAATTTTTGAGTTTTGACAGTAAAATTGTTATGTAGTCTGGAGAGAAGCAGAAGAGAGACAACAAGCAATCTAAGTACTAAATTACATAGGCTACCTACGCTTCTTGTATAGCAAATTGAAGAGAGGCTCTTGCCAAAAATGAGTCCCAGTACTGCAGTAAGCCCTGCCCTAAAGTGTTCCTGATAAAATCTCTCTCTTAAAACAGCTGGACAGCTGAGGGCAACTTGAGTGTTAAAAGCTGGATGTTGTAAATACCCCACAGCGCTACATTTAGCACTATTTAAAACCTTGTGAAAATAAATGTTTATCTTTCTAAGACTGACAGAGCTAGCTGTTGTTGGATAACAGTGAATTCCCTTTGTAAAGTTTCTATAAATGCAGCCATATGCAAGGATCCACCGCTAAGTTGTAAAATTTGAAGCTAGAAAAAAAAAAAAGTGATTCATTCAAAAGAGAAGTTCAGGCAAATACAAGGGATGTGGTAAGAACTAGAGCAGACCATCAGTTTCTTCAGGAAGTTTCACCTGAGTTGATTACCGTGGATTTTTGTCAGAGTAAGTATAAGAACCGCATTTCAGCTACATTGGTTTTGTCCCAGAAAACGTAAAAATTACCAAAACCCAAAGTTTCACATTTAATGGCCAACAGGGAAAACCACACAGAAAAAAAAAAAAATCTACTGCAGGAGAATGTAATCCTTTCTTTTTTTGCTAGGTATTCCATGAGAGGGGAGAGATCAGGACGGGCTTTGCAGTGATTGAAAGGGGCAGTTATCACTCCCTTTCTGTTGTACATGGCAGAAAATGCAGTTCACAGACTGAAGGAAAACGCAGTTGTTCTGTAATCACAGTTTTCCTGATGTCATCACATCATTTTGGTGTCCTTCATGGGAATTCAATCCTCAGCACACAGCCCTTAAAATCATGAGCTTTTAATGACTCCTTGATCTGTAATGTAAGCAGTCACTGGACTACTCAGGCTACAGGCTCTGATATAAATCAGGCAGAAGCACTGAAAAGAAATCTTATCACTTTAACAGATTTGTAAACACTTCCAGTTTCAGGAGTATTTTCTGTAAGCTGATGTATAAGCACGGAAGCCATACTATCTGGTTCCTGTCTTGGTAATAGATTTATTGTCTTCTCTTTGGTAATTGATGTAAATTCAGGCCATCTGAATGAGTCTTGGCTAGAAAGATGTAAACTATTACTTTCCACCTCACAAAAGCTTTCTAAGACACAATAAATCCATATTTGCAAAGTAATTTGAAATCTTCACATGGAAAGTTACAACCGTCATATTATACGTGTTGTATTACATTGATATATTAAGATAGTCTGATGAACTGTTATATTTTTTATATTTCTTTATTAAATGGTGCTGCACCATAATTATTACTTCAGTCACTGAAAGGGAAAATGAATATACATGCTAAAAGAAAGAGCATAGCTAATGTATGTAAAATGTTTGTTCATTAAATCTAATGAATCTCCCTGTATAAAGAGCACACTAAGAAGTACCACAGCAAAAAAAAATTGTGACTGAAATAACTTATTTATGGGACTCCATGTTTTACCCTGCAAAGGCATCTCTAAAGCATCTCGGGCTCCTAAGGCTAAACAGTAGTGCTAAGAGAGACCTTTAATATATTTATGAACATAACCCAATGCACATATCCCAACCCATGAGTGTTCTGCGGTGCAGGTAAAGCTCTTCTCCCAGCCTTCAGCCCTCATGCTGGTGTTGTATCTGAAGAGCTCCACCTTGAAAATAACCTATTTTCTGCCTGCCCAAGGAGATTTTTAATTGCCATCCCTGAAGACTCAGCCTTAAGCACATTGCAGGCCCTGGATGTGCCACCAAGGAGCCCATGTGAGCCCAGGGGGTCAGAGCTGTTAACCATTTCCCCCACTGGTCGGATCCTGGGGACACGTTGCCCTCTTGGGTGGCTCGCTGCAGCATGCCAGGCTGCCCGGGGCTGGTCAGCCGTGGTGCTCAGTGAAAGAGCCCTGACTGGACATTAACCCCCAATTCAGTCCCTGGGGACCCACCCAGGGTGACGGGGTGTGGGGCTGCAGGTGTCCTTTGAGCACTAACAGGAGGGAGGGGAAGGTAGGAATTCACCACGGCTGAAGAACCGTGCAGGTGATCCGGGCACTTCTCTCCTTACCTCTAGAGTAAGGTGCATTAACTGCACAGCTGGAAAGGCTGCGTGCACCAAGGAAGGCGACAAACCAATGTGTTATTCTAAAACGGCCAACATATCACAAAATCAGGCGGCAGCCTCTCATGTGAGCTTTCTGACTCAGTGATGCACACATGCACAGCATTATCTTATTTTCTTTCAGAACAATTAAAAGATAATAAATACGTGACATATAACATAAGCCAGATTCTAGCCATGTTTGCTGTTAGCTGTCATGAATTTCTTGGCTCGCTGTTCAGAAGATCTGTGAGTTTGAGGCTGTGAGTGCAAAGAAGCGTGGTGTTGAGTCATTCCTCATCAGCAGTTAATTATTAATCATGCCAGAGATCTGGCGGCTGCAGTGACCAGGCTGCTTCCCTCTGTAAGTGTTCAGGCATTCTCAATCATTTCATGCTGACATTTAATGCCACAGAAATCAGGGGGAGGGGAAATGCTCCCTCTATTCTCTGAAAATACTCAACTGAGTAGTTACCAGGTATGAAAATCCCTATTAATATATCAAAGTCAGTTTTTCAACTTCTTCACTGCATCTCCTTCTGTGCTTCAGCAGCCATTCAGCTCCAGATGCTGCTCAGCATTTGGCTTTCAGAACCAGAAACCAGTGCATGAAGACAAACCCAGACTCCCTCTTACACACGTAACCAGCCACAAAAATTACGGAAGCAGGATGCCATCCTAGAAATCCCATAAAAGCTTCTGGTTTCCATATTATTGGTTGAGAGAGTCTTTCGTTCACACTTTCCCCTAATGTTGGCTTTTAACTGTTGTACAGAAGTCAGTGGATGCAAAGCGTCCTTCACTCATGAGCTACCTTCTACGCTGGGACGAGAGCCATCTTCTACTGTGGAATGAAAGTCACCTTCACAAGCAATGAAGCTCACCTGAGAATTCTCAAATCTCTCCCAGCAATTTGATGTTTGCAGTGTCTAAAAAATCAGGTTATGGACAGATTATGACCAATGATGACAAGTATTAAGTCTGATTAAGAGACATGAAGAGGTAAAAAGGCTTTTAAAAGGCCTGGCAAGCATTCAGGAACTTAGCTGGGAGACGGCATAAAAACCACTATCACATTCTGCTTCTCTAAAAACCTAAAAGGCTCTGAGAAACCAGCTCATGGCAGTTGCAATATTATGTTTCTTCTGAAATGTTTCTTCCCCTTTAGAGAGATTTTCACTGCAGGAGCAGTTGAGATGGATGCCCGTGTTCCTGATCCACAAGGCATAAGGAGTGGCACAGTTGCAGCAGTGCAAAAAAAAGGAGGCACTTACATGCTGATCTGTCTAATCCCTTCTCCAAAATCATTGTTCTTATTAGCTGATGCATGCAAACAAATAAAACTTTCTGTCGTTTGCATTTTAAATAGGAAGGCACTTATGATTTGCTCCACCTGGAGGACAGATGCAATGCAGCCTTTCAGTGGTTATGATATTGGTATTCATAAGCAGCTGATTCCAATTAGCAGTTGTAGATAAACAGAATAATGGATATTAGTACAAGTGACACTCTTCCTTTTGTTTATTTACGCAGAAAGCCAGACTTGCTCGAATTCGTGCAGCAAAGAGTGGGAGTGCTAATGCCTACATGCAGAGCAAACGAAATGGCCTACTGAGTAACCAGCTGCAGCAGGTAATGTTATTATATCCTCCACCTCCAGAGAAACAGCTTAATGATGGCCCAGCAGTAGTTTATTCTATTTATCACCAGGGCAAGTCAACTTGGGTCTTTAGGCAATGTTATCTTTAGAGGTAGATTAAGGAAGGATAAATTGGACAATTACTATTGTTAAAGGAAGCTTATGATAGTCGATGACGGGGTATTAAAAGATGTGGGAAATGGCCAGGTAGAAATGCTGGATTCAAATGTAACCCACATTTTTAGAGTTAGATCCCATAGAAGGCTTCATTAATAATGTACAGTGTTTGCCTCTTAGGAGGTAGGTTGGATTTATCTCATTTGGCTTTAGACAAGTAGAACACGGGTGACAAAACTAGGCTTCATCATCAGTGAGGGAAAGAGATAGCTCCGGGGTACCCTTTGCAGAGAGGGGTGTTGCAGGGTGAAAAACATTCCCTCAAAGCGCCTACTTTGCTCTAAGGAGAATCCTGGTGATTACCTCAAATACATTGAAATCTGATGTTACCTAAAGCAAATTCCCCCCTTACTCCTGCTGAGGAAGCTAGGACCAGCAGCGGGAGCCATGGGCAGTGGCTGGGACTGGGATCCCCAGTGACCCGTGCTGCGGAGACAAACCCGTGGCTGCTCAGAGCTGTAGCCAGCTGAGAAAGACTGAAGACACAGTGTTTTTTAATCCCTTCCATTTTCTGGCATTTAGGCAATTCCCTGAGGGATACAGGAAGGCTTTCATTCCTCTATGCCCTTTCTGTTCAATACGTGTTTGAAAGCTTTAACCTATAGCCAGATGAGGAGGAAGGGGCTGTCCGGCTGTCCGGTCTAGCACAAAAGGCAAGCAGTCGGAGCCCTCCCTTCCTCTCCTGCTTGAAAGAACTCAAATCTTTGAACTAAAAAGACACCAAATAGCTTAATTGCCATGCAGATTGCAAATATCCCAAAGTCGAATTGTAATCTTTCCTATTATTCTACTTCCTCCCCTCTTTAGTTTTCTGCTTTCTAGTGAATAATTGTGAAAGCAATTAATAAACAGTGGATGCTTTCTACTTAATTCTTCATTCTGTGTCAGTAACATCTGCTATATGCTTTCCAAACTCAGCAGATTGGGATCACTGACATGAATTTTTGTATAAGCAGCAATACCACAAATTCTTTCGTGCTATGAAATGATCCCAGGAGGACAACTATGTTTAATTTCCTTCAAATGAGGCACATTCCCAGGGAAAAAAAAATATTTAACTGTCAGTTAAATTTATGATAATTTTAAGTATGCATTGATTCAACATTCGAAGCTTACATGTTGATTGCACTTGTAAATTGTACTATTCTATCTATGCATAAAAGACCTAAGATGGAAACATTTATAAGGAGGTGCAAGGGAAGGAAAGAAAATACTTTGATTAAAAAACCAAACAAGCAAAAGATAATTCAGGTCCAAAACGATTTGGGTTATACTGTGTAGATGAAGCATTGCAGTTATGCTACCATGTACAATCCAGATTAGTTCTGATCAAATATTTGGATAAGAGCCCTCTTGTTCACAAATGAAAATAATACAGAGTTCTGTGTATTAACAGTCCTCCAGTGAAGAAGAACAGGCCTTTGTCAGCAAATCTGGCTCTTCCTTTGAAACGCAGCACCACCACCTGCTTCACTGCCTGGAAAAAACTACGGTAAGAAAAGCGAACTGTGTTTTCCTGTGAATTCCAACACTAGCCTAGTCGTGAATGTTTTCAGTATTTCTTCTAATTAATAAGCCTTTATGTGAAAGCAGTTAACCTGGAAGAAAAGCCATTTTATGTTATTTTAAGGTGCTATACCCACTGCATATAAATTACAGAGAGGTCCTGGATGAGAGCCTCATGTAGGGTGAAAGACACTGGCATCAGTGACATGACATCAGTATAGCCAAGCTCTATATGTGACCTCCAGTATGGTTTTCACACACTCCATAATGTCATCATTTGTACTTTCCTGCTGTACAGTTCATAAACCCCAATTTGTAATCATTACACATCCAATGCTCAGCACAGTCAAATCAAGTTCTTGCCTGAGCGAATGTTGAGCTTTTGTACGGGCAGAGCTGCTGAGTGTTTCCTCGGACGTGAACACGATTCTCACTGCAGTGACTGTAAAAGAGGATCCCCAAGCACCCTATTCTGAAACTTCAGGTGCTTAATCCCGATGCAGGTGCAAAGTTTCAAAGTCTTTTGGCTTCAGTTTAGGCATGGAGATCCCTGTAGAAATCACTGATGTAATTTATAACAGCCCAAATATGCTCATCTAGCATCATAAACTCCCTATAAATCAAAAGGACTACTTATTATGTGCTCTCTATATTTTTCCCTGGTCAATACCTGAATAATTATACAGCCATAAAGGATAGTAAACTACAGGAGAATTATGATTCAGTAATAACTATGTGCCGTGTTTACTAATAGTATATTTCTGGACAGATAACATTACAGCAATAACCCTAATTGTCCCTAAATTTACATAATTTTCTTTGTTATCATTTCCCAAGGAAACTAAGAACATAAATATTAATTATAATGAATTTAATCTTTGTAGATTTGGGAATTTCACATAGGGCATGCTAAAATTATCTCCTTGTATTTTTCTGGTTTTGCGAGGGTTATACTCTCATGTAGAATTTACCTTATATTGTAGGTAAGTTGGTCAACATCCATTAAACTACCATTTACAAAATTACATCTAGCTTTATAAATTCCAGTTGCACATAAAAAATTATATGATTTCTCTTTAAGTTTTGTATACACAGAGGAACTTTATGCTATTTTGCCTTCTCTTTATAGTCTAGTTTTAGATTTTCATTAAAAGACCCAGTAATGCTGCTGCTGTATTTGATGGAGATCAATGTGAAAGTCTTTCTGCTCTTTCTCAAAAAAAAAAAAAAAAAAAGATATTAAAAAGTTTTCCCACAACAGACATTGCTAAATTAAAATATGATATATGTATGTGTATAATTTAATGTTCTCCTTTCAACAGCATTTCTTTGTAAATAGAATGGCCCAGCTGTTACATCACTTGGATAGTAATATGTCACCCGCAGGTGCTTATATCTTCTCCGGTCTTACTTTTGGAGTATTCATTTTTATATAATGTGCTTTAGGACAAAATGTCTTGCTTCCTACTCAGAGTATAATGTGGTTTCTTTGCCAACATTCAGTCTGCGTCCTTTTGGAACATTTTTGAGACATTTTGTACCAGAACCTGGTAATAGCCATCTGCCTTAAAAATTGTTCCACAGTTGAACATTACAAACATATTTAAAAACCCTGTTAGTAGCCATAGGTCTTGTCAAACTTTCATAGAAATCATGGGAAAAAAAATTCTATTCATTTGGTGGGAGCTGGATTCGGCTCCTACAGTTTCACATTTCCTCTAATGATAATGGTGGAATATGTAAGTCTATTCTCTTTTTTTTCTTTTTTTAAAACACAGAAGACGTCTACAGAGCAAGTATTATCTATCTTGTTTCCTAAATTTGCATAGAATCTACTTTCTTTTTTCCTTGTTTGCTTGGTCCTGCTACTGGCACTGATGTTCATATGGCACATGAACACAAAAATGTATGCAGGGGTTCCAAGTTGTCATCTGCAACTGCCTGGTCAGGTCATGCATTCTTAAAATTTTAGTGGGAACTTGACATTTTGGGCCCTCAGCTTGTGGGATCTGGCAAGTTGCTGGTTTGTGGTATAACAGCAAGAGTGAGGTGCCTTCTCAGCCTTACCTCATCCTTTGAAATATCATTTGGTTAAGCATCAGTCCAGATGATACTAAGTAAAGGCATATTTTCTCTTTTCCAGCACTTTAAAGTCAATAGGGTAAGATCTCTTCCGCTCTAAAAAATGCAGTGTGGGCAACATTATGGAATTCTGTGAAAATTACATTAATAATGAAAATAATTGCATTGCAAGTTATATTTTACAGGCTACTTTTAGCTGATTTAAGAAGAGTTAATTAATAAGTATAATCAAATATATTAACTTGAGCCATTATATAGTTTCAAAATGTTTCCAGTCTATATTAAAAGTTCACTCAATAACCCTCTTTAATGGACCCTACAAATTGAATTGAGTTGAATTGAATTGAGTTGGACGCTTCATAAAAGTTTTAGGAAGCACAAAATTACTTTTAATTGGAAAACTAGCAGAGTTCTTGGCAAACATATTGCAAGCCACTGAACATAATCTAAAGATGGCAATTAGGCAATTTTTCTCTCTGAATTTTATATCTACTGTGTGATCACATTCAAAATCTTGATTGTGACTGACATACGCCTTTTAGAAGTTAATTTTCAAGCAAGATCTTTCTTTCCGTATCATTTGAAATTGGCATTCTTCGACCCTACTCATTTCCACAGAAACTTACGTCTGAGTGAAGAACAGAAGAAACAGAAATAAAAATAATATGCCTATAAAGGTATTGACATTTGTCACAAACACTTGGCTACAGTTGTTACTCTATTTGCTTTGCTCACATATTTCATATTAGCACTGTACTGTAATTCTCCTGGAAAACATCAGCACCTTTCCAATTAGCGCATTGTTCTTTAGGGGAAAAAATAATGTTTCTCATTCTAATGCACAAAGATGCAGCAGGATAACAAACTTTAAGTGAACAAGACTGAGTAGAGTGTAAAACAACCCGGAAAATATTGCCTAAACCACTCTCAGGATACACAGACTGATTCCACCAGTAACTGGAAAGATTTTTTTTTTTTTTTGAAGGAGGCTTTCTCAAACTGCACATGAATATATCTCAATCTCTGCTTATTTTGGGCTGCTACTTTAAAATGACTGTCAAAATTCCTTCCCCCTGCCATAAGCAACACCACTATTTCACACTCTTCCGAACACAAAGATAATGGGGAAATCACGGCTACGTGTGAAATGCTCCTTAATCACCTGCTGAGTCAACATAAACCAGTCGTTTGCTTGAATTTGGATTCAGCCCTATGACAACCCTATAAAACCACTGTCTACTCTGGGATTAAGCAAAGATTGCACAGATAAAGACTATTTCATTTAACTAAATGCTCAGTCTTCTAAACTGCTTTCAATACGTCCATCTACAGGAATTAGGAACTTTTTCAATGCTTTTAAATAACTGTCATCTCCTCTAATCAAAACTTCTATTTAATTGAATCTTCTTGTTTTATATAGATGCGTACCTTGAAACAGTTTCAGTTTCTGATTTCTAACATGTAATTCAACAGGAAACTTTATAAACTCATCTGGAGAATATTTATGATTTATATTTTATTATAGTTCAATACAATAAATCTTATTTATTTCCAAATTACATTTAGAGCATTTACATAAGCACCACTTGCATTTTTATTAATAAACATAATCCCCCATTTTATGATGCTTCATAAATATTTATAATGCAAACTACATTACAATCATGTGCTATTTTACAAAATAATTTGGATTAACTTTTTCTTATTCAGAGCTCTGAGGGTTTTGTTCCAGCGTTTACATTTGTATTCGTGTTCAGCCCAGGCTAATATGGGCTAAACACCGTAATCAAGAATACACTGTCTAACTTTCCCAGTTTATTCAGTTTTGTCAATTTAAGCCTTTAAACAATCATGATTAATATGTTCACTTTAATTATCTTTCTGCGTGTGCTTTGTCCCTTTGCTGGATTCCCCTGGGGTAGAATCACGAGTTTGTGGATGAGCAAGTCTATGAAGAGAGCTGTATGGAGGTTTCCACAGTCAATAGACCCCCCAGCCACAGCCCCTCTCTCTCATCTCAACAAGGTGTTACCAGCACTTGCTGCTCACGAAGACATAAAAAGACTTACCGCATCCCAAACACCACCATCACTGGCAGCCGTCCAGGCAGCGTACAGGAGCTCAGTACCATCCAGATCAGATGTGTGGAGAGGACGCCTCTGTCTAACAGGTACTTCACGCGTATCAGCACACGGGGAGCTGAAGTCCTTTTCTTTGTTAGAGAAGAGATGTAGAGGCGTTGTGGCCTCTGCAGGTAGGCTGTGAGGCTAAAGATGGAAGTCAAATAGTCATCCAAAAATGGACGCTAGTACCGAAACATCCTGCACTTAGTTTGCTCCAAGCTTAATCCAAGGTAACAGAACAGTCTCTCTACATCCACTCTGCCCTCTTGTGCCTTCCCCACAAACTACTCTGTACTATTTGCAGCAAATAGCATCCAGGGGGCCCACATTACATAAAGCACCAAATGTTATATGCCATGGAAAAACACATAACAAGAAAAGTTTAGCGTAGAAAAATGTGCGATTCAGATATGTGAGATGAGTAAGTGGGGAAGAGAAAGAAAAGTCTGAACCTGCTGTTTCTACTGGTTTGGCTCAGAAGCATATGAGGCTTCTTTGCATTTCTGCGGAGCCGTGAAATGAAACTAATTCCCAGAGTCCTACATGTAACAGTCATAAGAAAGACTCTTCTAAATAAAAAATATGAAATGGATAAGAAAAATGTATTTCCTAGTTTGAGGAGTTATTACTAAAGTGAGGAAAGTGCAGTGTAAGAGTCAGTAGTTTACTGAACACCTCTGTACTCCCACAAGTAAACTATTTATTTGGCTTTCGGGTCTACCCAAAGACCACCTCTGAAAACACAGCAAAGGTCTCAGGAGATTCGGAAGTGTTTTCTATTGAACTCAAACATGCCACCATTCTAAAAAGAGGCGCTTACAGGACTAGTTGCTATAGAGATTCTCTTGTTAAGTTACATTTTGAGTCGCTTGCTTTGCATAGTTACTAGGTTTGGATTTCACTTCCATGAACAATCCAGCAGCTTGTACCTACTGAAGTTCTTCAGCTGTTGTGCAATGAGGCCTCCTGGCCAGCACAAAGCTCCAATCGGTCTTAGTTTTTCAGGAAATATTCTGCCTGGATCCATCCTTTCTCTGCTAGAGGACTGCTTCCATGCTTCCAGTCACAGAGAATGCAAAACCACAAAGCACGAGCTTTGTGCTAAAAAACCAAGCTAAAAACACAAGTAAAAAATGCCAGTCCCACCTCAAAACGGTCTGAGTTTTACAAGCTGCTTACCTTGCTGCGGTACTGCAGCAACTCCACGAACATGTTAGCCTTTATTATTGCATACATGACTGTGTCTTACTCTTGAGGATACATAATATACAAAATGTTCTTAAATAAGCATGGCATGGAGGAATTGGTAGGACTACCCCTTAGTTTCCATTTTCCTGCATAGCAAGTCATTTTGACTATGCGAAGTTTGCTCCTCAGGGAGCAGCTCAAATGTTTCTCCTGCTAAGAAACATTTAGGTGATGAGCCCAGAAACTTTTAGAAGTGCTGAAACAGCAGGAAGGAAGGGAAGAAGGGGGCTTGTCCATGGACATAGCCATGGACCACCTGCTGCTGGGGTGGTGGGATGGTGCTGCTTTGCACCTTTGAGCTCTCTACTGGGGTAGGACAGAGGCAGCCGGATGAGGGACTGGAATCGGGCACATGAGAGGTTTGCAGTAACGTAGACTCTCTTTCTTCATGGATTTTTGTTCCTTCCTCCAGCCGTTCCAGCTTAAATGCCAAAGTGGAAGAATGCGTTAAACTAAACTGTGAGCAGCCTTACGTCACTACAGCAATAATTAGCATCCCGACACCTCCAGTCACCACACCCGAAGGGGATGATAGGCCGGAGTCTCCCGAGTATTCAGGAGGAAACATTGTCAGAGTATCTGCTTTATAAAATAAGGAATTATTTATAAATTAGCATAAAGACCACTTGCAAGCTGAGCTCGAGCAGTGAGAAACGAGTCGTGAGGAACGAGAGCTGACAAAGACAACGCCCCTTGACATGTGCGCCAGCGGCCGCAGACCAAGAGGTTCGGGAGAAACAAAACACTTTGTGGGTTTTGGTGTCATAGAGTGTGAACCAAAAGGAGTTTCTTACCCCTTGTCCGAACTGACGCGCGGTGGAATCTTCTGTGACCATCCTGACTTAACTATATGAGCACAATGAAATGTCCCCATTGATGCTTCTTCTTATCATGAGAGCTCTTTTTAGAAAAAAAGAAAAAAAATGCAAAACAAAAAATAGAAACAAACCTGTGTTCCTGCTGAATGCAAAACGAGAAACATTTTGATAACGTGTCTTTTCTTTTTTTTTTCCTCTTAATAAACCACAAACTTGTTGAGAAACTATCAAAAAATGAAAGAAAAAAATGCTCATATGAAATATGTTTGTACTGACGGAAAGAACTACAACCATAATGCATGCTGAAATTATTTGGAGCTGTGATCTCAGTTTACTTCTGTTGTTTTTCAGATTAGGCATGATAAAATATTACTGTAGAAAGGGGCATTTCCGTGCACTTACAACAAGCTGATTGTTAATGTTCCATGGTAGTTGTACAAATAACTTCCCTTTGAAAAATGCAGTATTTCTTATTCAAACACTCATTAGTGAACTAAAGGTGTTCAGTTAGTTCAATATTTACTATTGTTTTATCTTGCTTCCTAGGTACTGTTACAACTGCAATAAGTCATTGTACACCTGTTGTATCAGGAATCAGGATTTCTTTTTTTTTTTTTTTTTAAGGTATTTTACACAACTTCATCTACACTATAAACTTTTAATGGCAAGCATTTAAATAGTCTTACAGCCAAACCATGCACCACGAATGCGCTATTCAGTTATTGTTCTTTTTGTCCGCTGTCCTCTATTTCTACGACAGTTTGTTGTCTACTCCAACATTACCGTACTGTTTGGGATTTCAAGGCTACTGGTGAATCGACACAGTCCTTTCTTCCGTAGACATCTTGTCTACTTCTGTTTTTTCAGAACAAACCTCTCCTCCCAGTGTACTCTTGCAGGATCAATCCTATTGGAATTAAAATTACCACAAAGGTGTGTTTGGGATCAGCTCACACTTATCTCCAAACCTTCCTTGTCGACATTTCTGCAACACCCAGAGTATTGGCTATGCTGGAAGACACCGAAAGATACTCAGTAAAAAAGATGGCTAAATTCTTTTTGTAATTACCTGTAAACTTGCATCCTAAAATTTGTTTGAGATTTCATATTGTGTGAAGATATTTAATTACCTAAGAACACTGACAGAATAATGGATTGGGTCCCAAAGTGATAAAAATATAATTTATTCCAGTTGGAATTTGCCCACATGGGCAGGCCTAAAAGCTAATATGAAGGCTCTACTAGTTTGGCTTCATTTTTAAAAGACATTGATGTTACCAGAAAGCTTTCTGATAAAAAAAAACCTGTCATTTTTCTTCATGAGAGTGCATTAGGAGATGTATCATAATGCTTCCTATATACATGACATACCATACATGATATACATCAAATATACATGGAATATGTGCATATCGATACATACATATATACATCAAAAACACTGGATCAGAAATAATTGCATGTCTGCAAAATAAAATATGCATATAAATCACAAGGCTCAGTGCATTAGATGCCATTACAGTAAACGATTAACACAGTTATTTAATAGTTTGAGTAGTGAATGTTTCAGTACGGTATTTGCTAGCATTCTACTGACCTGAAAATTTACATTAAGAGAAAATACCCACTAAAAACTGAAACTTGCTCATGATACACTTTTTACTGCACACAAATACTGGTCTTTCTCTCGACCTGTCAACAGAGACTGAAGAGTAGATGATAGACTATCTTGCTAGAGTATATACACCGAAATACAACAAGATCACATATTAAACTGCAGTTAAAAGGAGTACATAATGTCACGCAATACTCTCTTATCTCATCATTTACGTATTCAGAAGCTTGGTTAATTTGCAATTAACTTCCCACTTTTCTTGCAAATCCGAATAACTTAACTCATCATAAACCGAGCTTCTGCATTTCTTTCGAACCTTAACAGAGAGCAGAAGGGCAGGCTGTCCTCTGAGCCAGCCTGAGCCCTCCTCCTGAGGAACTCTGCCGAGGACGATTACCTGATGTTGCTCTCCTCTCATCCACCCTGTTGGAAAATCGCAGTAGAGCTCCTGAAGCTGGTGGGTTACCCAAGTTTTAACAAGGTTTAAAAGAGAGGCAGAATGGCCCAGGAAATTTTACTTGCATCTACCCATGGTTACTCATACATAAAATTGCTTGGTTCCCACCTTTTGGCAAGCGGTTACCAATATAAAAACTGCCTTGATATTAGCAATCTGCAACGATGACTTCTTTAGGCCACATGGTACTTCTTGACTAGACTAGTTACGTCGGGTACATAATGCAAAAAGGCAGTCACTAAGCCCACTTTGGGACAGACTACATACAACCTGGGAAACCTACTGACTCCATCAGGTCACGTGTTTTTTAAAACCACTTTATTCTCCTTTTCATATGGACTGAAAAAGAACGCACTACAGCAATACACTTGCGTAACAGTTACACCCCTGAAGCAGCCTGTACTTTCATTTTTAAAATGCAGCTTAAGGAATAATTTAGTATGATTTTGCAGAATTCCAGTCCTGTCTCCTATTCCCATACGTCACGTGCAAAATCATTAATTTATTCTGAATTTGGGAAATACACATTCTTTTGGTGTTTTAGGTGATTTAAATGCTGTTTTGGTAGTGAATGACTGTTGATGACTGTGTAAAATGCATCTGTACTGTACATGAAATGTAATTATTTCTGTGTATCATACAAAGAAACCGAGGTTGTTGTTTTGACAATTTTGTTTGACAGTCATATATCGTATTTCAGAAGGCAGCATAATACATGTGTTATGCTGAATAAATAGACATTTGAGGAATATTTAAATAAAACATCTGCATGCTTGAATGGGTCAACCTGGTTTTGCAATAACTTTTTGATGGAACTTTTTTCTTTTTCCTACTATGATTGAAGGAAGACTGAATTTTAGGGCAAAAAATGTCCCCAGCACTAATTACAGGCAAGCCATGAGTGCATCTAAACCATACCAGAGCCACCAAGACTGGGATGCCGCAGCTCCATGACACGGAGCTGCCCTCCTCCTGCGTGAGCAGCCATCACCTTTCCCATCCCAGCCTGCAGCAGCAGAGAAAATTGGGCCATTATTTCCAGCAATATGAGCTCCCCCTCTCTATCTGTACTTTTAAAAAAGTATATGCTACGTTTTCAATACGTCCAGACACTGACCGCTCTGCTGAACCTCCCAGGCTACAGAGGCACCCCAAACCCCATAACAAATTGTCTTGCTAAAATATTAGTGCACAGATGAGATCAAACTCCCCGCGCATCGCTTACGAAGGGCGCCTGGCAGGGCGGGTGATGCTGCCCTACCCGCTGCGTATGCCGCCTCTGCCACGAGCTCACTGCTCTTTGGGGGGGGAAAAGAGGTAAAAGCAATAGCTGCCTGTGAGCCATCCCAGAGCGTCGTTAAGGAGAATGAGTGTCCTCCTGCGAAATGGCTACCGGAGACAAACTGGAAGCGTTTCAGATGCACTTGCTGTGGACACACACTGGCTGCCGAGCGAGGGCTTTCGCTGCCAAGAACGCAAGGCAACCACGTGGCTCCAGGGAGCAGGGTGGCTTTCAGAAACTGGTCTGGGTACATTAGTGAAACCACAGGATCATAAAGTTTTGGGCAGGGAGGTCGTATGTTCTCTTTCCTGCTTCTGGGGCCCTCCAGGACTTTATTTTCTCCATTGACTATGGAAACATCTGAAGATTTTCAGGTGTTCTGGAATAGCAATCAGCTGACAGGCTCTGTAAACGTGCAGCTGAAACAGCAGTCAGGAGTGAACAACATATTTAGACTGACAGAGACTGTGAGATACACCAAATTACCCGCACAGCTTAGCTTCCTACCTATCTGCATAATCTGTTTATCTACTTTTAAGGTACCCATTTTTGCAATATCTGTGTACAAGAAAGAAGGCGGGGGAGCGCTAACTAAAAAGCAAGTAGGTGCATCAAAATTCTGAAGTATTTAGGTCATCCCAATTTATTATTTTTTTTTTTAGGAAATGTAGTCAATCATACACAAGTTTTAAAGCTTTAGATACAATCTGACTTCAATAACAGCAATTCATATGAATCAAACATAATCCTTTTGTGGTAAAAGCTTCAAAAGCTATTTGAAAATCACTGCCTCCATTATATTTAACTGTACAGTCACTGTGACCAACAGCCTCTCTTTTTACTATTTATTCTTTATTAATTCCCTTATATTTAGGCGTTGCTTTTACAAAATGAACTGTTATGAAGAACAGAAGACATAGTTACGTTTCCTTCAGAAAGCCTTGTCATACAACCTGCTGGCAGATGAATCAATACCTTGTCCAAAAGACCAGGAACAGTGAATTTTGCCTCCTAAAAGCATCCCTACACTCCCAAGTCACGACGGCGTGGTGCAAACCTGACTCGGCCCCACAGCTACAGGCACAGGCCCTCGGACTAGGGGCGATTCACTGGGCTGCACGGAAACACCTGATGCGGGCAGGGGGTGACCCCTTTTCTAACGCAGTTGCTCCCCTCGACATTAAGCCTCCTGTGAAAACCATTAAGGAGCAGCTCCATCGTTGTTTGTCGCAACAAGAAAGATTTGGTTCATTACAGTTTGCGCTGCAGAGAAGAAAGAACACACCACCCTTCTCCTCCAGGTAATCCTGCAAAACTGAGGGAAAACAGAGATAAAAGGAAGAAGTATTTTTCATTGCTGCAAATAACTCTAAATGTTCCCCCCTTGCCAGGCAGCCTCTCTCCAATGTATATCCTAAAGCTCTACAGAAAAAGAACAGACTCACAGCAGCCTGGTCAATTAATTTTAAGGCTCTTTGAGCAAGCCCTAGAAAAACAGAGACACCTCATAGCCTGAGCATGCTGTAAGAAAAAAGTCTGAAAGTGTTCCAATTTACAGCTGAGACCTATTTCGGCAAATGTGGTTACATACTCAAATTAGGATTCCTTCCCAGAATGCTTATCAGTAGTCCTTACTAAGGAAAGGAATACTTTTATCATTCCTGCCACGTGGGTCTTTCCTCTAATGAAACTAGGCCCATTCTGAACACAAACTGGCTCAGGATTTGGGTAGCCAAGCCCAAGTGAGGTGACCCTGACCACTGATGTTCACTGCCCTGGGGGTCCACAAGCACTGGTCTGGGAGGTTGGTCCTATAGCAAAGGAGCCCTATCCCAAACAATCCTTGAATGAGGGAACCACCACCAAATTAGCTCTTAGAATTACCTGGCTACACCTAATGGTAGCTCTTCCTCACCACCAAGGAAGCCAAAACCCAAATGACCTGGGCTGTCAGTATCTCTCATTCCAGCTGTGGACTTCTTGAACAAATCTCCCTACCTCAGCTTGCTGTACTTATTCCTTCATGAGCTCTAACCCAGACACAAGCAGATACACAGGCAACCTCACTGGGAGCCCAGGGAGTCCTCCCTCTAGGAGGACTCGGGATAGCTGAAGCGTGCCTAACGGAGCTTCCACAGACACTCCTTGGGTAAAACTTTAAGTGCCAGGATTTCCTGGACAAAAGGCAGGTCTTTTTCTTGCCCTTTTTTACATTAAGGGTGAAACTCCCTACAGTCAGCTGTAATCCACAAACTGAATGTGGCTGTGTACATGTAATCCATGCAAAACACTATCAAACCATTCCACAGTCTGGTTTGTTGGCTTTTTTTTTTTTTTTAAAGGGGGAAAAAACCCAGCAATGGCTCAATCCATTGCATAGCATCACAGGTCTCTGTAGCACTCTGAAGTCTAGAGCTGGTCTACATCCAGGCTTTCTCAGACACTGGCTTTCTCTGTGCAGGAACCTTGCCCTTAGCTATAGAAACGCTGCCCAGGCTAAGCGACGGGAAGGATGGAAATCTGCCGTAACGCTGGGCACAAGGCTTCCCAAACAGTGCATAAGAAAGTAATTCCAACAAAGATACTCCAAGCAAAATTTTTGGGAAGTCTGCCCTTCAGCCTTTTTCTTACCTTCCAAAATAAGCATTAGCATTTCTGTAGGAGAGGTACCCCAAAATAAGCATTAACATTTCTGTAGGAGAGGTACAAAACCAGAAGGGTAATCTTGCTTGCAGCAGTAGTACCCATGAAATAATTACACCCACACGTAGGCTGCTAAAACACAAACAGCAGCCCACACAACTGAAGAGCTTAATTTCACAAGCCCTTAAGAAGTTTTCTCAGAAGCAATAAAAAAAGAAGATTAAATTTACAATTCCTTTTCTCCACACCAGAGTAAGTGGAATGGGTAGACACGGCAAATTAACCCACACCAGGAGGAAGACCCTTCCAACTCCCACCCAAAGCCTTCACGCTCTAGGACTTCAAAAATAAAAAAGCCATTATGGAATTTAAGACAAAAGTAAATTTATTGTCTACCAAAGTCACACCTTGCTTTTGTTTTTTTCTTTTACAAATTTCAAAACAAATGAAAGAATTTTTTAAATGTAATATTATGTAAAAATCCATTTGCCACAAACTACTGTACTCAGTGGAACAAATATATATTTCAGGAGTGTGGCCAACTGTAAAAATAATCCTATGAAATAAACATTGTTCATAAAAATACAGTAAAATGCACTTTCCCCACCTCAATAAATACATTTTAATGCTGTTTCCAGTTGGCATTTTAAGCCACTAGAGAGCTCTTAATGAAGACACCGCCAAGTATAATTTCTCCTTATGTACTTCTACAATTATTGCAATAGCATCCAGAACTGTAAGCATTTTCCATGTAGTGTTCTGTTTCTACCTTTAGGGGAATCACAGACAGGAGAAAAGATTTATCTATAATAATGTGCTACTCCCATATTGATTCCCATTTTGGAAAGAATGTTTACAGGTTTTTTTCTTTTCTTTTTACGAAGAAATAGTCCATAGAACAAACTGTTTCAAACAAGAATTCTCCAGAATTACTCAGAAAATTAAAGTCTATTGTCCAGAGTCATAGTTTTGTTTTTAATCCCTGTTTAATATATTTAAAATTAAAAATTAAACAGTTATGTTAGATAAAAATAGAAGTTTTAGAACATCTTTAACAACAGCTAAGATAAAGGTTTTGTTAGAAAAAAGAAAATCTTGCCCTTTTAACAAATCTTGCAAATTTTTAAATCCAAGTATTGACTTGAATTGTAGTTCTGCTTTCCATGCACACACAAAACCACACAATTGTATATACATAGATCCCTGATTAAGACATTTTCCAAATGGCTTATTAAAAATGTAAAAGTCAATTTCAGCTGAAGTCACATTTTGTTTGTCCAAAGCCCAGTCGTTTCTTCAGAAGACAAGCATTTCTCTTCCTTTCCCGTGATGCTTCCTTAGAGGTTCTGTCTGTCTACCTGTGAATGAACCAGTATTTTACACATCACACAGCCTGTAACAATAAGTTAAGTATTACTGTGCCCAGTGAATGAGTGCCTTTTAAAAAACAAACGAACAAAATCAACTGTTTCATGGCTCTTCTAAGAGGCTGACAGGCTTATCCTTCTTCCTATGCAGGCCTCCTTCACTTCCACCCATCAGCTGTTTTCCGAAGCATAGGAAGACTGGTATATTCAGCATACTTGATGGAACAGAATAAAAACAACAACAAAACCCAATTCAAACCCATTGTGACTTCTCAGATTCATTGCACCACCTATAGCTCTTCCATTTCGAAGTGTGTATTAAAGCTGTTCGCCATGGATGTGTGTTCAAAGATCCTCGTCAGGCTTGGTTTCAGCAGCTCCACGGAATGGCACGACAGCTGCTGCGAGGCATCGCTCTTCGGGGCCATGAGCTGATCTGCCCCAGGATCCCTTCTGTCGTAGTACAGAGCCCACAGCAAAGTAATAGTGAGGATCATAGCCAGGATTTGCGTTACTCCGATAGAGATTCCCAGAAATCTCAGCACTTGCAATTGCTTTGTCCCCCTCAAAAAAGTGTACATTTTTTTACCGCATCCCTATGAAACAAAAATAGATTAAAAAAATTAGTTAGTATTATTTGGCTTGCAGTTCCCAAGGTTTAGCTCGTCTTAACCTAGCGTTGGCTCTTCTGGCTCCCCAAAATCTCTCTCTCACCTCCTTCAAACAGTACTTTGAAAATTATTTTGCCTACTTTTTAATCGCTTCCATAATGGCATCTTTAAGTTTTCTCATACACTGAGAGTTCACTGCATGTAACAAGCTATGCTACTCTTCAATTCAGAAATCACTCCGTTCAGAATCTGAACGGAGTTCCTATCAACTATCACTGATTTTTAAAGAAAACTCAACTCATTTTGTGAACATTTAAGAGCCATTAAATCCTTTTAATCCTCATTTCTCTCCTTAAATTGCAGATCTTCAAGCTTGTCAATTATTTTAAACTGTTTAGAGAATTTTTCTACAAATACTACCACAATCTGAAGTTAAAACAATATTCTAGGAAAGGTCTCCAGACCTGCATAACCTCATCAGTGTTTCTTCCCACCTTTTCTTTTTTAGTGTTTTATCTGGACTCATTATGTGCCAGTTTATTAGTTCTGCAGAAAGTCCCTAGGGAGCAGAAAAATCATTACACTGTCTGAGTAAGGAGCATCGAACAGAGAAACCTTTAGTGGAGGACTTCTGCCAAATATCCAGAAGGCAGTGCGTACAAATAGATTTTACTCAGTAGTAATAATACCACATACATGTGGCTTTGCTCCTGCTTTTTATTCTTGACCTAGAAGCATCTCCTCACTGCAAGAAGCGTATCCATTCAGGACACTCTGCCTATCTCCCCTATCTGTAGACTGTATTTTAAAATCAGCTGGCTTCATTTCTGTCCTGACTGTAGAAACTTCTCTGTCAACTATTACAATGGCGTTATACCAAGGGAGTAGCTGTAACAACCCACCCTGCACCAGGGTCTGCACAAACCCTGGCAGGCAGCTAGACCCTGCTCCAAAGGGCTGACCATCCCCATGCTGTGTTAGGATGATGGTCACACACGCCACCGCTCCCTACCATTGAGCAGCTGCAAATCCAAAGCAATTATTTAAAGAATGATAATAATTACTATTACTATTTACACAGAAAAAAGTCTGATGAACAGAAAGCATGTTAAAAGATCATAAGATGATGCTTCCTAGGAATGGAAATTTAGAAAGAATAGTTGCTTGTGGACTCCTCAGCTCTTCCCAATCCATCAGTGCACACTCCAGAGTTTGCTTAAATGCTTAAATTGTCACGTTGGTGTCTTTTTCTTCAACTGGAAGACAGTGTTGTAACCATATTACTTTCCAAATTTGTTTTTAATTACAAAGAAACTGGCTGCATTTTAATAATTTAATATTAATAACTTTAAGGGATGAAGGTACATGCTGTTCACAATTGAAAAATGCTCAACCACAGCAGTATTCAAATTCAGTTCATTTGTTGCCTAGAGGAAACATCCATTAACAGATAGCAATAACATTAATGCCTACATCTCCTGCAGTACAGACACATAACTGAGACAAATTATGCCCCATCTAGATAGACTGCCTCCCTCCATTTAATAATGTTCTTACAGTTCTGCTCTAATACACGTTCAAAATCAGTTTAAAAATTGAGAAATATCCAGCCACATCTATGCATTTTATTTCTGCTTACGTGACACATTCATAGTTGGTAGCCTGCAATTAAAGAGTATATAAATATACTTTTCTCAGCAAAAGTAAAAGTTTGTCACTAAACAAGGAGCTCTTGTTGACAACTCAAAAATAGTACAAAACTTCGCAGCAATCATTCAGAAGAATTAGCTTCAAACTCCTGCAGAGCTATGGATTAACGGCCTGATTCATATTTATTACAAAGGCCATTTTATATTTGCAGTCTTAAAATGGAAACAAAGCATACATTTCTGATTTACTGCAACATCATAGAATAAGGACCAGATCTTAAATGAGGCACTTCTCAGAGCAGAACAGATAAGCCATCAGCATATTCAACAGATCTGTTGTATGCTCGAATTTTTAGTATAATCAAATTTGAGTATACTCAAAACTATGCTAGAAAACAAAAGAATGAATATTGAACACACTATTTTGATTTTTCTGAAGATAATCAACTCCTACCAATCATTCTATCTAGGTTACAGTTCCCAATCACAAGATGGGCAGAGCTCCCCTTGTCCTCAGAGCACAAGGAACCTCCAAGGCCACATCATCATTTGATGCACCTCCCTCAACCACACTCTCTTCTAAGGTTAGTCTCTTCCATGAACTGCACCAAAGGTGAAGCTTGTCAGAATAAAAGCAGTCTAAGACGACAAACACATTTGAAAAATAGCTTTCAAAATCCAACAGAGGAAATGTGATTCCTGCCAAAAATACTCTCAAGCAGAACTACAAGTAAGCCACCTTGCTTTCTACAAAAATTGTGGTGTGAAGGATTCCAACTACGACTACAGAAAGCACTGAGATCCCAGCAGAAAATTACAGCACAGTAACAACAAAACAATTTTATCTAACCCAGCCAAACCAAACTTCAGTTTTCTAAAGTACTACACAGAATTTTTCTGAAGTACCAGAATGGACTTGTGAAGCATTTACATAAGCCAATTTTAGGCTAGCAAGGCTAATCTCATCAGGCTCCCTCTCAAACCACCAGACTATGCAAGTTTGTTTTGAATCACTTTTTTAGAAAGCTTTTCTTTCTCTCCTTCAGTTCTCCAAAGCAGAAGTCAGGCAGATTAGCCTTGCAAGTGTAAGTTGGCTTTGCATGATATAGATAAACATATTAGCAAGTATACTGTACGAGCCTGTGAGACAACCCACAGGCAAGCACCATGGAAGAAAAATGTTTTGCCAACCAAATATTGCACATATCTCAAAAAGCAATGGAGTATTTTGTGGGCAGTAAAACAGAAAACAGCCTGTCCCTTTTTGGAACTGATTCTGCAGTAGACAACCAAAAATAAATTTTTGCTAAGAGCTGAATCCATCCAAAATGCTTCGGGATATGGTAGGGAAAGAGCCAGAATGTACCCTTTAGGTTTCTTTTGGAAAAAAAAGCCAGGGGGCCTTTTATTTTTTTCTTTCTTCTTTTTTTTTTTTTAAATCAGAGGGGTTTTAAATCTCAGAGCTCTTATGTTTTACATCATCATTATTTTTCACTATTAATTTTCTTTAAGTAGAACCAAAAGAACCTGAATATACAAATTGTGCAGAGAACCACTCTCCTGGAATATGGCTGTGGCAATGAAATGTTAGCAGAAGAGATGAGATGAGAAAACCTCACAGTTTCGACAAGACACTCTAGTGACTAGTACTCCTTCTCAGAAATTTGTGAGCTTCCTGAGCTCAAAAATTAGTTTTTGAGTGACACTGCTTACGTACGCCTGCCTTTTCACATAAGCAGGAAGAATGCCCGGGGCAAATGAACATTCTGCAGTTTCCATACATCTACGCTCCTTGAGGGGTCCTTATGGCAGAGGTTGGCTGTATGGTATCAATACTGGCACCAGTATTACAAAAAAACACCATTACTGCAGAGGGAGGCACAGCTCTTTCTTCTTCAAGAACATGCAAGAGATTGGCAGGCCACAGAAGAAGCTTGAATGGCTTTCCCATTCAGAGACTGACACTTCTAAAGCGTAACCAGTGCTGCCTGTGCTGCAAGCCTTGCCATAAGGCAGGAGAGGCTCTACAAGCAGCTGGTGGTAGGAAAACAGCCTCTGTCCCCGTCTTTAAGGTTCCCTAGAACAGACTGGCCTTCTGAACCTCCTGCTTTTTGTCAGTGCTATCTTCCCTCTTCCTAGTTGGAAGCACACAAGCCCTAGGATGGATGTCTGAAAGTCCAGAATAAATTATATTATTTCTGCTCATAGAATCAATGCCATACAAATCTAGCAAATCCCTCCACATCAGCAATGCCATTTCCCAAAAATTCAGTTGTTTCCTGGCAATAGCTAATACTCATCTTGGCTTGTTTATATAGTGAATTTCCCCTGTTTCAGAGGTGCAGGAGCCATGAAGAGATACAAGAGCCATATAATAGACTCTTGTAAGAAAGACTCTTGAAAAGCAGTAGGAGACTGGGACAAGATAAAATGTTTTTTTGGGTGCTCTTCCGTAATGCAGAGTTACACTGTCCACTAGAGAAGTGTTCACGCTGCAGCATCTGAAAGCACGCTTCTCGGGACCATCCTCCTTCCTATGCACCCTATATTACTCTTAAAGCAAGCAAACGAAGAATGCACCTCTTCTCAGATCCTCATACCTACTTGACCGAGACGTGCTTTTTGTTGCTACTGAACTACCTGGGCTGTTGGTCATTCTGATATTACTGAATGCACAATTAAAGGTCTTCAGAGGTATGTTAGCATAAAAAAAAAAAAAAGGGTAGGTAGCAAAGCAGTCTCCAGACAAAGGTGACTTTTTATGACATTTTTGTGAGAACAGCCCGGAGTTTTAGTAGCAAACATGTTTACTTGTTACAATAATTTTCATCCTAAGAACAGTTATGACTTGCTACTATGATCTCCTCCCTTACCTACTTTGAGTTCAAATAGGTCCTCTCTGGGTTTTAAGGCTTTTAAAAATTCTTTTATAATACTAATCATACTGTAATGTAGTAGAGTTAGAGAGAAAGAGCATATTCACACAAAGTTTCTGTGCATGCTCACAGCAGAGCAACTGAATTACCTGCCTCCCTGCATGATCCGTGCGTTAACAAGAGAGCTCTCATCTTCCAAAAGCACCCTTCACTGTACATACCAGTACAGTCCTCACTACCCTACGGTAAGTAGAATTTATCTTACTTTGGCAAGCTGGAGATTGGACATTAAACCAAAACTATTTTTTTATTTTTTGATTGGAGCAAATTCCAACTCCAACCTATCCAATATAAACCAAATACCTCAATGTTTAAGCATATCTCAGATGTTAAATGCATTGCTACTAACTTATCTGACTTCCAGATAAGGGTGGGTGGGTTCTTCCTTTCTTCCTTCCTCCCCCCCAGTTCAGCATTAATAAAAAATAAACATAAACAAACACAATAAACACTTTCCATAAACACAACTACTCCTCAAAACTTTCTACTGCACTGCAAGTGATGAGTCTGGAAAACTACTTGATCAGGAAGAATGTACAAAGCCTTCCAAAACATCCACATTTTTCTTCTTACCTCCTGATAAAGGTCGCTGAGATCCTCATGATGCGCCTGCTTAGAGCATCCTGGGAACTCTCTGACACAACAGGAGTCAGGCGGCCAGTCCATCTCTGTCATTTCCAGCCAGTCTGTGAAGTACACCACCCCACAACATTTAAACTGCAAAGGAAGGATTAACCAAGATCAGCAATAATGATGCTACTTCTTCATAATGGTAGGTCATTGAAAAAGCTAAATAAATTCCTATTAAGAACTTTCAAAATATTTACATAGGACTAAAAACATCTACAAGAGCTTCCACATATCTTCTTTTGCTGTACTTTGACATAAAAGCAATGGAAAAATGTAATATAGTGACCAGTGAACACCTTGGAAACAGCCAATGATACTGCTCTGCTGTCCTTTAAATTCCAACTGATACCTCAAAGGATGCTTCACAGAAACTGTCCTAACCTGTAATTCTGCTATCCTTACTCCAAGGAACTAATACACGGTAATCTCATGGCAAAAGGGTAACTAATGAACAAATATATCCATGGCTGAAGGAAGTAGGAGGAAAAGATGATTAAGGTCTTACTAATGAGGACTATCCCTGCAGGCTACAACTATGGACACATCTGTTGGAAACCAGATGAGAAAAAGCATAGATTTATTTGAATAAAGAAAAAAAAAAAAAAAGGATGAAAAAGTGAGCAAAAAGGTATAGAAATCACAAATGCTGAAAGGAAAAAGAGAATGGAAAGAGCGGTACCACACTAAAATAAACACTGCAACAGAATCAACCATAAAAGTAGGAAGCCTGGCTGCAAAGCAGATGAGCCATAATTGGCTATAAAACCCACCAGGACTAACAACCTGTCTTCTCTTCTGCAAAGCACCCAGAGAGATTTAAAGCCAAACAACCAGCCTACCACATTCCTATCTGCTTTCACATAAAAAAGGGCTGAAGCTGCTACATTAGATTTTCTTCGGCATCGTATTGGGACTTGATATGACTGAAAAAAAGCTTTGCTGCAGGAACAAGATGCTACTTTTTTTCTGTCTGGATGTCCTCCAGTACCAGCCTGAGTGATTGGAATTCATCACCTGGTTCCTTTGGCCCATGGGCTTGGGAACATTTACCCCCCTTACCTACCTCAGAGCCAGAGTCCTGTATATACCATGCCACTCCTTGGTCACAGTCAAGCAGATCGGTGCCCAGACACCGTGTTGGCACACACCGTGCCTGGACTTCACCAGTCCTCTTACAAATCTCACTTCTTCCTTTTTCACCACAGCTTTAATGCCTCTGTTTTTATCAGCTCATTAGTCATAAAAATCCTCCCAGCATGGAACAGTCTAAGGAAAACTCAAGCTTTGGCTCCTCATTGTAATTGCAAAGACAACTTAATTAAACACCCTTTTCTTACTCTCAAATCTTTTCTTCCTCTGGCCCAGTTCTTCCTTCCTGACTTCAACTGACCCTTTCCTATCTTCCTTAGCATGGTCACAACTCTCATATCAGACCAGAAAGAGATCGGGGGGAAAAGACATTTCCCATCTCTCTCAGATGTTAAAATATACAGAAGAAACGAGCACAAAGCTGATCACGGTTGAATCTTTGGGAACAAAATTGTAATTACAAATCTTTTTCTTTAGAAAAAAATTGTAATGCTGACTTAAGAAGGGGCCTGAGCATAGTGCTCATTCAGGCATAAAGCACATACCAGGCTCACACATCCATCGTCTGAGTTATGAGTAGACAGAATAAGAGTGAGAGCCCACCAACTACCTTGGAGCTGTGAAAGAGCCTTCTCAGGTCACTTCAAACTTTCCCCAAATCATTCCTCTGGTCAGAGATGGCATACAGATCTAACTTCTAAAAGGCACTTTTTCTTCCCTGGAAGAGTTAAGGCACACTTGACGTTTTATTACTAATATTCATTTTAAAATCAGCCATTATGATGACACTACGACAACCAGGAGTATAAGAGGCAGCTTTTAATTTATTCAGCCTATAGGTTTAAACCAAATTACAGTATCAGCTCCATTCAGGGAAGTCGTGACCATTTGATTATGTTATTTCAGGTACAGAATAGACATAACCATTCTACCTGCATGTGAAGGATTACTCCGTTTCACAGAGCATTTGCATAGCCAGAGCAGGGGTCTGGGGAGGATGGGGGGTGTTTAACCTAACGCAGTCCTCACTCTTTCTTTCAGGTTTTAGTATAAATACAGACTAACCAAGTGCTGCCAGGAAATGTTTAAATAAACAGGAAATCTGTGCAACAATGATAGATTTCAACATTTCAACAAGGGCAGCACAATGACAGGCATTTAAAGAGTTCTCTTCCTGCACGTGAGTTATATTTGGAGTTAATGGGTTTTACCTTGGGCAATTTCATGTTTTTGTAACATAATACTTCATTCTTTAAAAACAGTTCTGAATTTTAGTAGGCTAGAGGGCAAAGCTGTGAATACACAAGGCAGCTTTTTGGTTTGTTTCCTGCCCCCCGTCAAAGGAAATAAAAACTCTGATCACTTTCTCTAATCTCAGCCAAAGAGACAGTGTTGGCATCTTTTTGGAAACTTCCTTTCCCACTCATTTCCAGCTAAACACACATCTAAACGATGACAGCTCCGTGAAAGGAAACTAACAGAGCCTACAGGAAGGCGAGCAAAGTTTAATATTAAAACAGCATATAGAAACGTTCATCTTACTTTACCTGCAGATTTTTAATTTTATACACGTCATATTCTTAAATGTTGTAATAATCCTAAAAGGTGTTCGTGTCCTAACCTTATCGGCAAAGAAGGAAGTGTTAGCAATTTAACTAAATGTAATAACATAGGTTTTTTTGGTGTTTTAGGGCCTACAAAAGCTCAAGAGTTAGATATCAAGGGATGTTAAAAGGTATCATCACTACACAGGGTTTCACATGAAGTGAACTTGCATCTATTTACCTATTCACTTAAAAGCAAACCTCTTCCTTTAGCAGACAAATAACACATATTACTTCAGCTCACAATTAACTGTCATCTTACCTCTCTCTGGAAGAAATTCCAAGCATGGGTCAGCCACTGGTACCTAGGTAGGCCATAATTGGTCATCCTGGCTTTCAGTGTGATCATATCAGACCATTGCACTGGAACCTGGAGCAAGGAAAAGAAAAGTGATTCATACAACAGATCACTTGGCTTGTGGCTCCAAACCCAGAACTTCTATCTATTCTGCGATGTTTCCACTGTGATGACCAAAATAACTTTATATTCAAATAAAGCAGGAAAACAAGTGCTTTAATTTTTACGATACTGAAACTTCATGAGTCATTGTAAAAATATCGGCAAAAATTATTTGTATCCCTTGCTTACAAATTAATGTATGCTGAAAAAGGAGCTGCATTTTGGGGAGATTCAGAGATACTTGGGTACAATTTGATTAGATCGTTACCAGATTTTTTTTATCCACCATGAAATTTCAACCGAGCCCAATCCAAGTCATTGAGGATGGCATTTGTCTGCCCCAATTTAGGTCTCTCTCTGGTGTCATCTTAGTCAACAGAACGAAACAGGCAGTCATATGGGGCAATTCATCTCACGATAAATATTTTAAACAGAGCAGATGAATCATTCCCTTGAAGTCTCGAATCCAATTCACTGTCTAAGGTGACAAACTTAAAGATCTAAATTCTAAATATGTAAAATTAACTGAGATTAGTTCTACCCTGAAAGTCTTTTCAGTAGTTTTCTGGCTTTGGCTCGAGTCCCACACACGGGTATCCTGAATGTACTCAATTTCAGTATCTTGCTCAAGAAGAGAATCAAGGAAGCATAGACAATGAGGCCCTGTGAACTTTTTTCTTCACACACACTCATGGCCTTGTAAATCTTTTCTTCTGAAAGAAGGATTCTCAAAGAATTTTCCTTTCAAATTTGACTACTCAGAAGTGAGGAGCTGGTGCTCTCCATTGTCAGACTATGACCCTCGGTTAGGAGTTTGCTAGAAACAATAGAAGCAAGTGCTATGGCAGCTGGCAAACAATGCAGTTAAGAGTCAAGATAAAATATTAACTTCAGGTCAGCAGTACAAATTTCAGTGTGCCAAACTAAGAGAAGAAGCTGCAGACTTTGCAGTTGCCCTTCTAGGCACACAAACACATGCTGAGTTCTGCCTTGTTCCCCTTAGCCTTAATAGTCATGGCGAAGGAAATCACAATTGTAAAACCAGCTCTCATTTGGAGGGTGGGGGAGCCCCGCTCCTCTAGAGGCTGTGACTTAGCTATCCTATTCAGTTTGGAGTGAACAGTAGGGGCATTTTGCACATATCAATAAATATAACCCAAGGAAAAAAAAAAAAAAAAAAGAAATCACGCTACTTCCCCAGGGAGCCTGGTCCTTGTCATGCTAGATGCTTTGCAAAAATATAGCAACAATCACTGCCTGCCTGACCCTGTAATCCAAATAAGACCATTTGATAGTATTTCATTACAGCTGTTAAGTTGTACTACATTTTTGCCAACCTGGTAAAGCTTTATATATCATGTATATAAATACATTAATATCATCGCAGAAATTTAACGCACCTTTCACTTAGCAAAATTTTATTTCTTAAAGCTATGAAGCATTGAACTCAACAATTGTCCTCATGAAAAACATGCTAGCTGTATAGTACTAAAAATACTTAAAAACAGTATCACAGAATATTTCTACCACAAACATTTACACTGGTCACTATAATAATAAAATTTGATTTTGTACTCAATGCACTTCTCTTTCCACTGAGCTGGAAGTTAGCACTCTGCTTTCTTTGGATAATATTTGCTATCGCTGCAATTAAGCTCACATTTGCTAGACTATTTTTTTATTATCTTATTTGAGTTGAATACAGTCCAAGGTTACGCACGTAACACAAGGCGTCTAACTTCTTTATGAAAACAATGGAAAGCAGGAAAAAAAAAAATCAAGAAGTGAGAGAAGGAAATTAAAAGCAAGTCAAAACAAACTAAACCCCACTGTAGGAAGGCAATTCAAATTCTGGAGCTAAGAAGAGATGTTGGAATCTGTGTGTTTGACTGTTCCAAGAATGCCAACATATCAAACTAAGGACATTGATGTATCTACTAAATCGCTTCCCGTCAGCTCACTCACACAGTACTGCACAGCAGTACGTGACCTTGAGATGCATTTGTTCGACTATACACCAGCACTGTTGTGTAGGGCGTAGACAAACACAAACTAGAGATGGTGGTTTGATTTTAGTGTTAAGTTCTGTAAAGCTCGGTTTGCTGTTGAGATCTACTTACTCATTATTTTTCTAATGAGTCTCAAGGCTTGACCAATGCCCAAGTAAGCCGAGAACCCACACTGGCTTTTCAATCCTGTGGGTGGAATAAATTAGTCACGAGGCACACTTCACGCTGAGAGCTATCATGAGCTGCAAGGAAAATTGTTTATATGAGGACTCTTACAGTAACTTGTCCACATGCCAAGGAGAGCCCATATTGGATCAGCAGAGGTGGTTATGCCTTGGTGACGTTTTTGACAACATCACCTACCCACCTACGCTAATGCCAACTGATTCTCTGAAACCACCAGGGGCTCCTGTGATTTCATGCTACACTGAAACCAACATGACATCAAGTCACCCCCATGAGTATTAAGAGGGAGTCTTCTTATCTTTATCAAGTAGAGCAGGAGAAAGCATGCTCTAGGGAAGTGACCTGCACAGTTATGAAAGAACCACTGAAAAACAACTGTGCTCTTCCAGACTGCCACATTCCCTACAGGTCTCAGCAGCAAGAAACCTGAGTCTGGCCCACCTCATCACACGAAGAGCAGTAGTGTTAGGACAAAGGAAATAAGAAGAGGAAAACAAATGGAAAGAGAAAACAGAAAAAGCAGTATCTCAAAGGATGAGGAAAAAAAAAATGAAAAAAATCTAAAGGGAGAGAATAAAGAGAGACAAAAAAAAAAAGAAAAAAGAAAAGCAGTTGCTGAAGAGATTTTTTTCTGTTCTATTTGCATGTTCATACACTTGAACTCTTGGAAGAAAGAGGAAGAACCAGAGGAGTGTGGAGTATCTGGGTTCACTGCGACCCACTGTAGAAGGCACAGAGATAGAGCTCAGCGCTGCTTCTTTTGGCAAAGGAGTGCAGGGACAGCTGTGGTTTTTTTGGAGGAAAGCAGCATCACCAGTGCCTTAACATATGGTAGGGCTATGCCAGCTTCTATCAAAGCGTCCTGGGTTTGGGTTTCAGTAGCATAGCAGGTAACTGAAAGCTTGGGGGGTCACACTCAAACACACTGTAATTTCAGGTTCTCTAACTGAATAGCGAAGGCTGTAGAATGCATGTACCAGTGCACTGAAGGCTATGTTATTTCAGGCAGCTTCCACTGACAAGATTTCTGTGGAAAGATGGATGTTAGTTGTATCTGTCATCTTTGGCAAACCCCCCCCGCAGAGGGCAGCTGTGCCCATAGGATGAAACATGCCTCTTGTCCACATTCCCAATTTTAAAATGCATCAACATAAGCTGGCATTTAAAGTAAAGGGATAGCCTTAATCGCTGTTATATTAGAACACCCTTCTGGAATCTGTACCGCAAGGGAATGAATGCTGAGGCAAAGTGCTGCCACGTAACTTCAGACTTCAAATCTGCCAGAAATTCCTTTGGTCCCAGTACTGTATAAATATCAGGAAGGCTTCCTCCCATCTTACTGCAGTGTAATTGCTGCTCACTGTTGGAAAGACCAGTACATTGGGCATATCTTGGCAGCTCAGAGAAAATATTCGTCCCTCTGTTCATAAAAATGTACCAGACTGAGTACGAGACGTAAGGATATAGCAGCCAGCAGAGTAACATTTCAGTTTAAATTTCCACTCAATGCTTACCCATTTTCTTGCATGATGGTTACAAGTCTTCAGTTTGAAAATTAAAGGTTGGTACAGCTATAAAAACTAGACAGAGAGAAAACCTCTTCACAAGTTTATCGAAGAGTGTTTTACAGCTAAGACATGTTTTGCTTAAAACTGGCATTTATAGCTTGTGGAGGCAGTGTGAAGATTTTGAGAGACAGCAAGTCCTCTGTTGGAAGAACACACTGTCTGTTTACAATGTAGTATGCTCAGCTATAGCTCTTTAAAACACAAAGAACTTTTAGGGCAAAATCCCTTCAAATTCTCACATCTCCTCTCTCAAATACTTATCTTAAGGCTTAAGTTCATACTTTACCCTCAAAACTTCCACTGACTCCAAAGAGAACCTGCCTAAGCAAGACTTAACAAAAAATAGAGTCCTTAAATCAGGGGCTGCAGGATTTGGCTCTCAAATGTAGAGGGTGTGGGGAGAAACCCAGAGAGGACCTTGCAGACACACAAGCTTTCCCAGAAGAATTCTCTGTTTTAAAAAAGGCAGTCGCATGAAATTAGACTGTCGGAATAATGCACAAAGATAAACACTACAGCAATTAGAAAACAGCTAGCTAATGGAAATCTTTGTTTTCTTCTGTTGAAAAAATGCAGCCTCCTTTTCTGACTCACCGTTATTTCCTGCTCATAGGTCCAAACACCGCAGGCCAGTTCAACGCAGAATATTACAAGCAAGCTTCCAAAGTACTGCAGAGAACAGAACAGTCTTAGTTATTTTTGATATTCAGGTTAACTTTGAAAAAAAAGACTTAACAATGTTAAAGGACATCTCCAAACATTATTAACGTTTCACATGCCTGAAGACATGGAATCTGAAATACCTTTTTGTAACCAAAATATGAAAGATTCATGCAGCAAACTTGCTAAAAGTTTAAGTCGTGTGATATTTCTTACTAACTTAAAATGAAGCATATGAACATTACAATGGGAAAATAAATTCATTTCCTTGTTGCCCCAGAGTACAAGGCTATCACGATACATTATGCTGTAACAGTTCCAAAGAGGACAATCTTTTTCCCCCTCATATGTGGAAAAAAAGAAATGTCTTTTTTAGTTCTATCCATTTAAGCAACATATCCAAATCATTCTAATAGCTGAAGAAAAAAAAAAATAGAGAAAATTGACAAGACGGAAGCAAACAAGGTTCTTGAAAGCTACATTCTTATCAAAGTGATTTAGATATTCAAGGTCAGGCATAAATGTACAAATATTTCTTGGGATGGCTTAAAATACCTTTGTCTATTACCAGATCTAATCCTTGAACTATTTAAAAATAGAAAACACATGTATAAATGAAGAAGCTGTACAGGTCTTGGTAATGATGGTTAAGAAAAAATGGTTGCTGCAAATAAAAAGAGTAGGGCTATCTTCTGTATAGCATCAACAAAGCTTTTCTGAACTGCAGGATAAAGCTGAAGGGAAATTAAGACTGTCTTAACTGGTGCTTTCTATTAAAAGTAAGCCATTTATCTTTTATTTAAAGCAGTAATTCCATTCATTCTTGACTCCAAACTTTCTTCCATGTCAACGGACTGAGCTCCCCCTTGTTCTCAGTACACAAGACTTAAAGTTACAGTCTTCATGGATTTTAATTTTATTTGGAAATCAAAGAAACACCATCACAATATGAAATAGAATAAATATATAATTCCATTAGTATCATACATGCTGAAAGGCTTCTAATTTAGTCATTTCTGGAATCCATTTAGGACAGGTATAAAGGACACAAAACACGTACCGAGAGCAAGTGGGGTTTGGTTTTGGGGTTTTTTCCCCCTATTAAAAGGTCAGTAAGATGTATTATTTAAAATAGAGAAAATAAATCCACAAGTGATAGGATTTAATGGTCATCTACACAGCATCTTTTTCATTCACACAGTAGTCTGGAACTGAGTAATTCACAGATACCTTGGCAACTACTGAACAGTGTCTTGCCTTAACTTCTACTTGCTGATCAAATCTAACTCCCTGAATTAGATTTGTAGAGACAAACAGCCAAATTAAAAACATGCACATAAAAATATCCATGTGAATTTTCAAGAGAAACCTGTACTTATACCCACCCCCTGCAAAGGTCTGTTCAATAAAGACGGTGTTGAAAGAAAAGATCCTGTTTTGCTGGTCTCCACCACATCACATTGCATCTTCATAGTCATTATAGCTGAGCAAGGCATTGCACACCCTTCTAAATCAACACTAGAACGACATGCAGAGCTCCAATAACCCATATGTTCATCCTCCAAAGGTCCAAGAAAGGAAAAAATTTGAGATGGAAATCTGCTTTGGGAAGTATTCACTTTGAAAGGAGCAAAGAATGCCACATGCTTTAGCTCTTCAGTTCATACAAAAAAAAAAGTTTAAGGACATTGTGGGTAATACTGGCTAAACGTTCAGGGGAAAAGCAAATTTGAGTTCTCAGCTGTCAAAAGAAAATGTCAGTGGTTTTATACTTTAATTGAATAACAAGCCTGAGACTGCCTGCTATCCCCAAATCTTACGCAAAACTCACTGATCGAAGTGATATAACTGGGAGTGTACATGTGGCATTCTCCAGAAAACTCTTAATTTGCAGTTCCTTGTAACATTTCATTCATTCACAAAACTTAACATTTGAAATCTCCTCATTTTTGTCAGCATACAGTTAAGAAAGTTTCTGGTAGCAGTTGAAGACAGAAGAGCCAAAGCCAAGATTTTCTCCAGTTCCTGAATATAGCTTAGGATAGAAAACTATTAAGCCAGATTCACTCATAAACCACTTCTGGGTTTGCCAGGAATTGAGTACTCCTGACTGCAGCTACAGCTGGACACATCAGCACACTGCAGAATCAAGGCTTCTGTCCTGAGAAAACACATTATCTGTCTACAAGGCAAAAGGCAAAAAAGAGACACAAGGAATTTACACACATGAAAGCCCGGTGTAGGACCTGAGCAACTACAGGCACACCAAATCTGCACACAGGATCTTCAGTTGCACTCCGCTATTGAAGGGGAATATTGTACCTCTCTCCAAATGTAACGGTTTGCAAAACAAATAATTCTTATATAAGTTGTGTGGGGAAAAAAAAACCTCTAACCATTATGTAAATTTATTACCCTTCATTTCCATCTTCCAAATACAGAAAGTATTACTGGCTTCAATGCTTATTCCTTGTCCCCAATTAAATTTCCACAGGAGTCTGAATGCTAAATGCATCTTCCTGCATTTACACACTTCTGCTTTTTGCCAGAAACAGGGACTTTGTTTTGAAGCAAGGCTTCCTATGGGCTGAATGGCTACATTTTGTAAAGGTGACTAACTCACTGGGGAACATCACCATGCACTACGCTCAAACCTGTGCCAGCAGCTCACTGGTACCACCTCCCACAGCACAGCTCCCTCTGAGCACTCTCAGCCACTGCCCAGACATTTTCTACTGGTTTATTTATTGGGTTTATTTTTTGCAGAGAGAGGGGTGGATAGGAAAAGCACAGAAAGGAACAAATGGTTTTGCAGAGATATCTACAGCTTATAATAAAATTAAATCTACAAGCAGTAACGCAAAGCTACGATCACTTCAAGAACTAGAGAACGTTTACATGGCAAATCCTACAGACTTTAAACTTCTTTGTAGGCAATTGGTAACCACTGTTGTTCTCGCCCCAGGCAGACTATGCAAGGTCATCAGAAAATTGAAATGCTGCCTTCATTCTGTTACAAACCCAGCAAAGTCACTTTCACTGAAGGATTTCTGCCAGTAAGGTTGTAAAAAAGCTAAAATGTTGCTTTCTTGAGAGAAGCTGAATGACTGAGAGTCTGGTAGAAAACACCCAAATCAATGTAAAAAATATTTGCCAATAAAAAATAACGCAGTAGACATTTACTGCTCCTCACTAAGTCATGGACACATATGTGGTCAAGATCCTAAACTTCAGCATCCCTGCAGTGTCAAGTGGTTGCTGTCAATTAGCAGGAGCTGGTTCTGCAGCAAATTCCTCGTTAAGGTTGCTTACCACCACTGGCCATAGGGGAGGAAGGCAGGAGCTCAGTAAGGCAGTAGCTTTCCAACAGGAGCATCTCTTCTAATACCTGGAACCTTGCAGAAGCACCTGGATTTTTTTCTGCAGCAATGGATGGGTATGTGTGCGTGGCTCTATCCCCAGAGCTGCAGCACTGACGGCCTGCAGAGGCTTAAGCAATTGTATTTTTCCAGCACATCAGTCCTGAGACAGAGGTGAAGAGACTAGGAACTCTGGAGTTCAGGAGAATCCCATTCCCCTTCCTTTCTTGTGCAAAAGAGTAAACAGGAAAGAAGCAGGAACAGAAACGGAGTCATTACTACGAAAACCACTTTCAAAGAGACGTGGAAGAGACAGGGGGATGAAGGGCCAAGGAAAGCTATCAAGCATATTCCCTAAATAGTCAACGAGACCCTGTTCTGCTAGAACTCTTCATGTGGTACACGTGTCAGAGTGACCACAGCCGACATCCTCATCCTGCCCCAAAACCTCTGATGCAGAACCATCAACAGCCCGGATGCAGAACACATCAACAGCACAGAACCATTTACTTATAGCCAGTGTGGAGATGCTGAGATCATACTTAGCTACTACAAGTTGTAACAGCCTCCAGAGGGGACTTGCTCTTGTGAAAGTCACACAACCATACTCCACTTCTACAAGGAATCGATATATAAGACCAAAAGGACAGTGGGATAGTGGAACACATGGCATGGAAATCCAATGATGATGAAATTCAACTTCAAGGAAGGCAACCATCAAGTAAATAGTCAAGGACAGAAAAAAAGAAACCAAAAAACGGGAACTAGCACTGAAGTAATAGATTTTGTGCTATTTCCAATGGCTATTTTCAGAGAGCTACCTGCATAAGGGATATCAGAATGTGATAAAGCACCAGAACAGTACATGTTATTTCCACCTATGCATTAAAAACATCAAAACAATTTAAAACTATTTTTAGAAAGATCTGCATGGACTGTCTAAACAGGATCACAACTTTTAGTCTGAATAAAATTCCTGCACACAACAGCAGCATCCCATAAGAGGACACGAGGTCCATATATGCCAGTGCTCCATATATGGAGCATATATGCTCTGGCATATGCCCAAAATGTCTTCTTATCTCTCTATCTAAGGCTAACAGCTGAACGACAAATTTAATTTATCCTAATTAAATTATTAGGGTTTTTTTCTATTCTTTTTGCTTTACCAAACCAAGTGAGTGACCACCACCACAGAATACATTACAGGAATACATTTCTCTCTTGATCATCTCAACCACCAGATACAAACACAAATAAAAATAGCAAACACAAGCACAAAATCGCTATTACTGAATCCAAGATATTTTACTTTCATTTAAAAGGTCAATTCCCATTCAGTTCTGAGTAACGGTGAACAGCACACACACAAAGGGCCTCCCAACATAAAATCTCTCCCTCATGGCTTTCTATTCTGCAGAGTACAGGATTTTTTTGTTGCAATCGTGGGCAACTGCAGGGAAGGATATAAAGCGTGAAGCAAAATGTTTTATGTTTTTTACAGAGATGTAATACAAAACTCTTACTGTAGTTCTAGAGATTTTCCTGTTTGTCTTGAATGTGCCACACAATTCCTGCAATTAATGACTTAATATAATTTATCTACGCTTTTCAGGCAACAGGTGAAAAAAAACTGGTGAAAAATAATCTTCTGTTTCTGTTACTAACATGGCAACAAGACAACAGAAAAACTGGGACTTCAGAAAACACAGTACATGGAGGAAGTTTGTAAATATTTTGCTCCTCCTCCCACCCCAGTCCCTATTTTAAATACCTTCTCCAAAGTACTTCCAAAAACATGGACTCTTTCAGAGATTTTGATTAGTGGAAATATTAAATTCTAATTATATTCAGCAAAGGAAAACTAGAGTTAAAACTCTGCAGCAGTCTCCTTCACATTGCCTTGGCTACTGTACCCAGTGCCCTATTAACAGCCACCACGATAATCCCAGATACAAACACAAATACAAAACCCACATGACTGCCCTCTGCGGATGCCCTTCCAAACTCTAGCGTAAGCACTGTGCCAGAAACGGAGCTAGCAGCAGGAGCCCTCATAGAAGTTTGAGGACTTAGGGTGCTTTGTGACCACTAAGTCACTGTGGCCCTCTGGTGCCAAGCAGCCCAGGCAGGTAAGGGCAGCTGTACCACAAAGCCATGTATACCCAACTATGTTCCTTAAGTAGTACCACATGGAGTTTTTTTGCTCTGCCACAGCTGGGTTCAGTAATTTTTTGCCAATGACCTATAAAATCATAGAATCATTAAGGTTGGAAAACACCTTTAAGATCATCGAGTCCAACCATAAACCTAACACTGCCAACTTCACCACCAAGCCATGTCCCTAAGTACCACATATACATGTCTTTTAAATACCTCCAGGGATGGGGATTCAACCACTTCCCTGGACCTATCGAATGCCTCATCGGCATTTTCAGCTACTATAACCTGTAAAATCAGTGGGCTATTAGCCACCACACAAGGAGAATCAAAGACCTGGACACATCCCCAGTCACGCTCTCTTGATCCCACTCGTACCAAACGTGGTACGATCATTTTGTTTGCAGTTTGGAAGCGTGATTTGGAAGCAAGAGACAGGGTTCTGCAGCAACCCAAATTTCAGCAGAACTAGAAAGGCACAAGAGTAGCTTAATTCATATTTTTCCTCCCTCAAATCTTTGCTTTGCATGTTGCATGATGCTCCTGTTACTGGGATGAGGACCCTATTTTATCTCTTCTAACAGCTTCCTAGTGAACTACTGACATCCCAGAAAACCTGAGGAGACTTTGCAGTCTACTAAATTAATCCCTAGAGAACAAATATATCCCATCACACAACATACTCAAAATATTGACAACTTCTTAAACCCACTTCCAGACAGTGAGAAAGCAAGAGAGCATTCTGTATATGAAAGCAAATGGCAATGGCAGGCAGGGGCTAACGACTGGAGTCAGAAGTTGTAACGTGGTGAAGAAAAGTGAGAGCACTGGGGGTTGTTGCAGCTTTGGAGAACCTGGTCTACAAGACTGTAGAAATCCTTCCATTTTTGACCAAATGTGCCTTTCTTTGAAGAGTTACTGTACTTATTAATGAATCATCATTCATGTGCTCTGTATTTAATTTAATAAACATCTTTTTTCAAGCTTTACCACTCTCTTCCCAAGCATTTTTCTTTTCTCCTAGAAGATATAAAAGTTTTTTTTCTCCCCCTCAGACTCAAGGAAAACCACAACCCTCATGTCAGAGCAATTGAAGAGTAGCTGATCAGTAAGTCCAGCCTCCTCAGACTTGCTGTCTGGTGCTCACACAACCTTCTTGGGCAACATGGTCCATATAGCAAGAGAGGCAAGGAAAGCTCTGGGAGGGAAGGGCAGGGGTTGAAGGAGATTCCAAGGGTAAGGCAGCTGCAAAACGCAACCTTATAGGAATCTCTAAAAGACCAGAGTATATGGTATGTAAAACAGATGCCAGGAGATTTTAAAAGGGTTATGCATAGCATTTCCCAATGGCTAACACTTGAGAGCATCAGCCTTGTTCTACTGAGGCGCAAGCCATCCAGACAAGCGTCTGCACCCTGAGAAACCTCAGATGGCCACCACCACCACCACCACAGTGCTGGACAGCCAACAGGAACCAGACTCTTTCTGCGCAAAATCTAATAAAAAGTCCTTCCTCCCTCAGTAAGTTACAAGCTAAGGTTCCCTTTACCTTTATTATGGTTTAAAAACTAAGAAGGTTATTTTTATGATTAATCCAGCTACACTTTTTAAAAACGGAGCGAACGCTTATTAAATGGAGTCAGACAAGCTGCATGGAAAACTGAAATCTCCTTTTATCCAGTCCGGCAGCACACACTTTCCCCTGCCCCCCCTTCCTCCCTCCCCAGTTCCCTCAGCCCTGCCCTGAAGGGATTAACAGTTCATTTGTCATTCTGATTTAAAATTTGGTTTACTTGCTTGACAATGCAGCAATTTGTGAGAGACACAGTCACAAGTCAACAAGGAAATGGGCTGAAACCACCAGCTTACAACATTAGCTACTGAATGCCATCCAGTTCTTCAGAATAAATACATTCCACAGCAAAGTGATCAAATATCTCTAGTATTTTAGATTTCAGTTTCCCAGATCACCAAATTTTGTCAATCTGTCCCACATGTCTTAAAACCTGTGACCTTTGCAAAGTTGAAGTTTTATATAAATAATTGTAGCTTTTTCCAAAACCTTTATAACTAATTTTCTGAATAAAAAAAAATATTTTACAGTAATTAACATTTTAATTTTCTATGGTATGTGTCCAAAGGTCTTTTGACTGACCCATTTGTTTTTTTAAAAACTAAACAAAATTATTTATGAATAGTAGAACTTTGTTCACAGCCTCAATTCTGCTATGAGATATTAATGATCTGTTTTAAATTTTTACTTTACCAGTTAATCTTTGCTTAAATAAGGAAACAGGTATTACTTTGGAAATAAGCAAATGCGCACTTCAGACAATTATTAGGATTTATTTGCCCAAGACTCAATTACTGCAAGTCAATGAACTCCAAGGAGTAAGGGTCATTGCAAGGTCACGGTAAAGTACTGAACAGGACATAGGTAAAGATAGACGTTAGACCACAATTTCCTCAGGGCTTACAATATTCCCTTCCCCCTTCTTCTCCCCTCATTTTGAAGCACAGCATCCTTCATCTCTCTAACCCCTCTTTGTTTTCTACCAAGGAAACAAAACACCATGAAATGCTTCTTTGGTCAAGAAAATCCTTTTCCCTTGTAAAACAGACCCGTTCAGTGCTGCTACACGCAATAACTCTGCCTCAGCATGCCCCAAAGCACTTCAAACATTCACCATTTTGAGTGAAGAAGTGCTCTTAGATACAAAACCCATACCACAGCCCCTGTGCACACAGCAAAGTGTCTCCCTGATTAATTAGTCAAAAGGGCAAGACTAGGCAAGGTAGAGAGATTCATTTACCTGGCAGGACATCCACTCCATGCTCAGTCTGCGGCAACAAGAATGCAGCTGAACCACAGCCTCAAGGCATGCCCCACCTTGAGGCTGGGCTGTGTTTCAGACAAGACATGGAGGTTTGGCTGGGCTTTGTGGCTCTGTGTACTCATTTACTCCTTCCTTGCTCTCAGGGACTCTCCCATTCCCTGTTCCTTTCAGCAGAGAAAAAAAAGCCAGGCAAACAAGCAATGAAAAAAAGAGAAGCTGGGAAGGACATTAAAAAAAAAAAACAACCCACTGTGGCAGCAAGACCACATATCATCTCAGCAGCTGCCCATCTCTTCTCAGTCAAGATGCAGCATCCTTCATTCCCATCCTGGTATCACTCCCAGCTCTCTAGCCTCAACAACCCCAGTCCTTGTCTTTTCAATAGTTTCCTGGTATCCACTTCCACCATTCCACTTCACCAACCTTTCTATTACTATCTTCCCTCCTCTGTTCACCAGGGAGCATCACTCCGGAGACCTTTTCAGCTCTGGTGCTATTTTGGTATCTTCTACTGCCCTTGGCATCAATGACTGTCAAGAACTTTGAGGGAGGAAGCAATTATTAACAGCATAACAAGTGGGAATGGGGGAAAACAGGAACCAGGAAGACAAAAGGAATAAGGCTTGCTCCAAAAGTTTTGGACCTTGAGGCCAGACACAGTGACACCTAGTAAAAGCAATACTCAGGACATACATCTCCAAAAGCAGGCAGCGACCCTCATTAGGTGAGCCTGAAAGTATAGCATGCAGTGAAAAGTGTGTCACAGAAGTCCAGGCAGCATGTTTCATGCTGAACACACACTGAAACCATAAAATGGCTACTGTCAACAGATATTTACCTTTTCATTTAGCACTGTACCTTTTTCAATAGGACAAACAAGTGGCTCTTTGCTACTGCAGAAGTATGCAAATAAATGTATTTTATTTGAGGGCATCATAACTGCACTGTCCGACCTTGCTGTCCTAAGTCAAAGGCTTTGCCCCAAGGGGCTGGGCAGTTGTTGCTACTTTGAGGTGCCAGGTAACTGCGCCCAACAGTACTGTGCTGCCTCTGCCCTGGGGCCACACGGCTGTGCGGGGTGAGGGAAGCAGATCATCACTCTGAGCGCAGCAAACATTTGGACGTAAGCCAAGCATTTGCAAGAAGACTTGGACACTCCCTCCAGCTCAATTTGTGCTCCTCCGCTCCAACTCTCTTCCCTCCACGCTGCACAAATACATGGCTGCTCCTCTTTGTGGTTTGTTCATCAGGCAGCACTCTTCATCCCTAAACACCTCCCAATATCCCATAACGCTAGGCAACGTGTACTTCTCATCTGTAAGCCCCCTCTCCCAGCTAAGAAAATTAGGCACCCTTTCAAAGCCCTTGATTTGAAAAAGTCTTTTAAGTACATACACAGCGCTGTACATTTACACTGGACAGGACAAGGTCAACTAAATGCACCTCATGGTTAGACAGGCAGACAGACAGGTTGGCAATGGACCCCAGGACCAACATAGTCCACCTCGCTGGGCTGGGAGCCCTGCAGAGCGCACCCGCTCCTGCAAAGCCGAGCTCTGCTCTGTGGCAGTGCTGTGGCATCACCAACGCTGTTCTCAAAATCCAACAATTTGTTTGACCCTTAAACCCCCTGATCTGAACAGGAAAGAAGCTTACCTTCCATCCTATTTCAAGGCAAAAATATATCTAATGATAATTAGTTCAGGCACCTCCTCAAAGAGTTCACCTTTGGACCGAAAGTCAGAAAGGAAAAAAAATAATTTAGTCCTGTATTTATTTTCTTGAGAAAGTTGTTCATATGTGAAACTACTGAGGTATAATAACCGTTGGTGAACTTCAAGTGTATTTTCTCCTACAAGTGGAACATCAAACAAGCAGCACTTCAAAATGCAAGCTAACGTCCTTACTTACCCACCGACTATCTGACCTGGAGTTTTAGCACAGTACTGGCTTCCCATCAAATCTGTACTAAAGCCTTATAAACCAACTTTAATCAGGCTTTCAAATGGCAGGCTAACCCATCTTGTGAATCTCTATTTTCCACCTACTCACACCACATTCATAAATGGGCTGCTGACAAAAGGCACAAAATATGCAAGTGATGAACTCCAGTCTCCAACCTGTCTAATTCTAAACTATGTGAGTTTACACCACGCATGTTTGTCAGTTATTTCTTCCCTTTCAATGCTTGGTAGTTTAATAATGAAGAAATACTTCTGGCTGGTAAATAACAAATCTGGTGCCAAATGTTAGTACAAGGTATTGGAGCAGCCGTGACTGTGCTAGGAGTCCACACGGGTCAGAACAAATACCCTGTATTATTACAGAACAAATAACCTATATTATGTATTATTGCAGAAATACATGCTGCCACCAAAAAAAAAAAATCATCATTAAATTCTCATACTAATTCATGCTAACTGTAGCCACAAGTACTGCAGCTCTACAGTTTCCACAGTGCCAGCTAACATTTCACACACAGTAAGAGTCCCTTCTAGGAAGAGATGAGCAGCTACCGATACCTTGCAACATAGCAGATATCTGAATTTAATCATCGCTACCACCTCTGCATCCACATGGACTGAAATGGGCATATGAGTACAGAAGGGTCTGCCTGAAGGGGTGGTACCATCAGTGGTTCCCTGTCATTCTTCAGATGGACTTCACAGAAGCCACAGCTGTCACCAACACTGCGTTTAGCTGGCTGAGAACTACTGACATGAAACAGCCACATTCGCATCAGGTTTGTCACACGTCTCCAGTTTACCTTTTCAACCATAACATAGTATTATTTCATTTTTTCTCTTCATGAAATACTGCCTGCTTTTACAGGAAAGATGAGCTTAGTTTACTGTTTTGTCTGGTTGTGTTTCAACTCAATTAATAGATAATTTAGTCTGTCAAGTTCCAATTTATAACCAAGTTCTGCCATAACTGAATTAACAAGCTGCTTGACCACACACCAACTAGAGTCTAACAACATTTAGTTCTGAGGAATATTTATTTCCCTGCCAACTTCGTAATAAAAATCAGTAAAATGATTTGCCCTATTGACCATCAAATATTTTTAACAGTTTTTCATTTTGTGAAAACGTACGCAAATTTGAATCCTGCGCTGGTTGAATGCTGTAATTACAGAGAACTCACAGTTATAAATGGCAGAATTTGCACTGAAAACTCCAGCCAGGAAAATATTTTCCAGTGGGATTTTCATGAAGCTGTTCTTGTCAAGCAGAGTTTACTCTTGTTGTCTTAATAAAACAAGAACTTCAAAAAATTCACACACCCTTAAGGTTACTATTCTTAAAGAATATATGCGGGAGCGAGTATTGGGGTTTTTGGTTGTGGTGTTTTGGTTTTATTTTAGTTAGGCTATGAGCACAACAGACTTTAAAAACAATCCAAAATGTACAGAGACTCAGAAGAGGCAAAGGATGAATCTGGGCTTGGAGGAAAAAAAAAAAAAATAAAAAATCCCAAACTTGTTTGAAAAACTGTAACAAGCACCATAAAACCTGGACTCTAGTTTCTCATCCTTGGACTTTTTACACATTCAAGTCAGTGACTTGGAGGAGCCCAGATCTTTCCGTTCAGGCTGGCATCACAGCCACTTTTACATGAGGACGTTGGTCATTCACAACACACAAAAAAATTATATTATAGACACTTAAGGTACACATGGTTTTTTTATATCAACGAGCCTTCAGGACTATATATTCCTGAAGTAATTAAAACTAAATGATCATAGCTTTAAAATACTGGTTCTACAAATAATCCAGAGCACGCACCTCAGAAGACTGCAGTGTTACATTTTCTTAACTACTAAGCTGAGTAAACATTAGTTCAGTTTATATTTATGCCCCATGTGAAGCTGGGAAGGTTTCAAGCATTTAATTGCAAGATAAAATTTCGAAAACAAATTAAAATAATTATGTATTCAGATGTACTAAAAATATCTAACACCATACTATATATATTTTATGGTCCTTATGCTTTATTAGATTTTCGAAAAATCTAATTCAATTAACAACATTAGCACTAGCAATTAGCATGCTGCCAGGAATGTCAAGATTTGTATCCAAATATCTCTGCATGCCATCATTATGGCTGTTCATGTACTTCAAAAAGAAGATTAAAAGCATGATTGAAGAGGTTGTTAATGTTTTACATGAAGGTTCTTTTCTTTTAGTTCATCTGGTTGTACAAAAGCTCATTTTGTTGATCCATTACTTTTCTGATTAGTCTGATGAATGAAGCATTGACTTATGTCTGCATACCTCTGTGGTATAACACGATTGCATTCATTTAACAATTAATCAAAGACAATGACATACTTAGGAAGATATCATTTAGTTTTGCTTATCAGTTTGCTCAGCAAGAGCAAATTCTCAGGCTCCTGAAAATGAAATAGTGCAACATGAAATGATAGAAATGTCTTGCTTTGATTTAGTATAAATTGAGTGCCTAAACACACTTTAAATAATTTATTTCCAGATGACAATAAAAGCTATAAGTTATTTCTTCTTTTCACTGGCAGTTTAAGTAAATTGAAGGGCAAAACCAGTTTTAACATCATTTCCTTTTTAATTAGTTAGGATTTTTTTTCAAGGTTTATACCAAAAATGGTAACTTTTTTCCAGAAACTATGTAGCATTGGTCTACATCATACAGTCGCTTTTGCCTTTTAACTAATTTTAATTCACATTAAAAACTATCACCACTATAAAATAAAAAACAGTTATGAAAATAATCTTACAACCTTACCATAAAAACTACGGGCTTAATAAGTTTACCATCTTTTAGTACTTTCACTATTTATATAAAACAAAAATACATACAAAGCCCTTTGAAAGTATGTAAGAAAGATTACTAGATAAATAATTATATGGCATGAAATTACATTAATCCATTATTTTTATACAAGTGCTCATAACTAAGTAATACCTTAGAACTTGTTCCCATTGACATTAACATTGCAAGGTTAAGATCCAAAAATAAAAAACGCATGACTATTGTATTACTACAAAGTATTTGGATTTAAATGAGAGTTTTTCCTAACTATATAGCTTTGAAAAAACATTCTTCATACTGCATACAGGCTTAACAAATATATAAAAGGAGAAACAACACTTGCGCTCTCGCAATTGAGGAACACTTCTGCTGCAGACCTTCAGCTGGAAATCTCAAATAAAGCTTACTTCAACCTTCTCAAATAAAACCAGACATTTTAATACAAAACCCCAGCACAGTTTCCCAACTTTTAGCTGCAGTTGAATATTTCCCATTAGATAAAAGCAGAGTTTGCACAAATCTCAGCAAACTTCTCATTTTTGGGTTTGGTTTTTTTTTTGGTCATTTCATGCAAAATTTGTGAGGTCCCGGTATCATGTACTTGAGCCCACACACATCCACAAGAAAAATGCAACCGCATACACTTTGGGAGAACCCAACACACACTGCAGTGGAAAAAAAAGCAGGAGCCCAACTCTACCTAAGACTCCTGGATGTTCTCAAGAGCTGAAGGATTTTACCTGCCCACTTTCTCTTACTTTAATTAGAGTAGTCAAACCTGATACATCTCTTTCACATCCACTGCTCCCACTCTCTCCGGCTTACAGAATGCTTGGAATCTTGCTCATCCTCATGTTAAAAGAGAAAGCCGAACTCTGCAAAGGGCTACCAGCTGGGCTTCTAAGCAGCATACAGGTACGTGGTACTCCTTGATCTGAGCGTTGGCGATGGTGTAAATATTTTTAAACTCTAAACTTTTAAAATGTGTGCTATTTTGATGAGCTTTCTCATTTCATTTTTTTTTGGTTGGTTGTTTTTTATTGTCCTCAAAGTCACTGACTTCCAGATGAAGATGACGACATTTGGCTCCCTTGATAGTTGAAGCCTCATCACAGTTAAATTGTACATACAGCCTTGTGCAGGGGAGACTATTGCTTTTCAGCTGCTGTTGGCTCAGCTATGCAGCCTCCAAACAAAGGAAAAAGCTGGGTACTTGGAATTATTTTTAAACTTGCTCACAGCCAAATGCAACTGCAAAATTCCACATCCACGTAAGAGAAGGCAAAGCCTCTGAATACACTCAGAATTAACTTCCATCAGTTACAAATGCTGTTACTTTACACACACAATTAACTGTAGGGATAAAGCAAAGTCTAGGTTATTTAGCTACTGCACAGCCAAGAGTCAAAAGGGTAGCATAAGGGTTTATTTCAGAGCACTCAGACTCACGTTCCTATAATTATTAGTACTTAAGAATTTGAGTTATTTTCCCCTTCAGCAACTCCTCTACTAAATTAAGTGGATTTTTGCAAATGAGATGCTGCTTGTCTTTCAGTCACAGCATAATGCAGTCTAGGCAATAAATTCTTTCCCACTGTGTGCTTTGCAATTACAATTCCTCACCGATATCATAACTCAGCACAGTAATAAAAAATAATCAGTATTTATCTAGTGCCTGTGGATAAAAACTTTTCTTACACTGTTGAAACAAAGCAGAAGTTAGCTGGTTTTAGAGGTTATGAAACATACCCAGACAAGAAGCAACAGATTTCTTTTCACTGTTCCACAGTAGCCCAGCATTCCAACTATGATGAGGAAACAGCAGACTGCAATCATGACCGGGTGGACCACAGGAAAGTAAGTCAAAATGACAGCCTCCTCCACCCTAAAACCAACAAGAACCATAATAAAAAAATTAAAAAAAAAAAGCATAATCACACAAAAATGATACAGAAGAAAAACTTAATACAGCCATTAAAACAAAAACTGTGGATTAGCACATGTGTTCTTTCCAGTGCCTTACACGTTTCACAGAAATCTCTTCTACATGGTTTTAAAGTCAAATGCTACATTCGGGTACCAGAAAGTAATGCATCATCTGGAACCTCTTTGGAGCGAAGGCGATCTTCCTGTCCTGTACTTGCACAGTATGGAGCGCAATGAGGCCCTGTTCCATCACCAGGGCTCATAAGCACTGCTGTAATAAAACTAACAGCATTCCTACATCTCTGGACTGAATACACTATTTGAAACTAAACAGCAATATAATATGGTTACACATTGGCAAAGGGCCAAAAATTGATCCCTGTCAGAAGAGAAAGGCATGGGAATAAAACAAGATTGAATTCATCTCTTTCCCCCTTCTCTAATTTCAACTGATGCCAGAAATGGCAGCAAAAATACACCTTTCGACAAAACAATAATTAGCTCAACTGAAGGCTTCTTAATTCTAGAAATCCTAGTTAGGAAACTTGCCATACAGAATGAACAACATATACCACAATCAATTACTCACACAGATTAATAGGTTTAAGGAAAGCTTTACCTTGTTTCTGCAGTTAAAGTGAGAACATTATTCAGGTAGTCTCTCATCCAAGCAGAAACACCTAATACACTGATGGACATCAACTAAAAAAAAAAAAAGATTAAGTTATTTATCATGTACTTAAAAAAAAACTTGCAAGATCAGTCATAATTTAAGGAGAGAATCAATCATCAGTAACATCTTTCATGCATTCATTTATCCAGACAGCATACTGTCCCCAAAAGTGTACTTCTATAAGCTTAGAGTTGGTTTGTTGCCCAAGCATTTAGGGAGGCAGCGACAATAACCTTCTCTTCCAGTACGCGTAATTAATGCCTGGAATACCTCCTCTTCCACCCAGTGATGCCACTGCTGGCTCAAGTCCCACCGCTGCACAACATACCACAGAAACAACAGGGAGGGTTTATGCTGCTAAAATCAGACTCTTCCAGGGCTCACAGGTGATATCCACTGGTCTGTACAAAACCACAAAGGTACTCAGCCAGTGAAGAATCACCTGAAGCCCCATACAGGATACAACAGTAGTGATACACTGACACATAGGAGGGGAGATTTATCTTGGGGTTAAATTTAGAAGAATCTGATTCTCTTACTCATTCAGGTAAAGTCACACCATGAACACTATGCCTCAGTTTCCTGAACCGTAAAATGACAATAAAACTCACTGATTCAATTATAAACCCCGGATCATCATAGTGTTTGGGTACCTAACCTGCCAGCCAGTTGAGAGGCATAAAGCCACTACACTTTCACCAGGACTGCTCCTACGGCAAATAAAACCCTGAGACCGAACCCACCCAGAATTGCCACCACCTCGGCAGACTCAGATTTCTGCCACCTCTTACCATCACCCACTCCAGCAGATCTGGGATCTACCAGTAGAAGCTTTGGGCTCTGATTTTCCTCAAGAAGCCAAACCTGAGCGACATGGTCTGAACATACCTGCCACACCGTGACAGCACCAGCTCTTCTGCTGCTGTAGCAGAAGTACCGCGAGAGGACGAAGCACTCTTCACAGCACTTCTCCACGTATTTCGCCCTGGGCTAGGCAAGTCAGTAGGTCCCCTCTCCTGGAGGAGGGCTCATGAACCAGCGGCAGTCATCCCCACCTTTGTGTGTGCTCTTCGGCCCAACCTCCTGCTGCACGCACAGGACCAACAGAGCACCGCTCCCCAAACAGAGGGCGAGAGATGCAGCTATAAACTCCTTCAGGGAGAGGAGGTAACCACTAAGCTCTTCTATGAAACAGAGCAAAGTTAAGGTTACTAATGCCACTACTTACTTCTCAAAACATTTCAGGGAATTCAGTTGTTTGATATTCCTAAATTCTCCTTTGGGTATAATAAATCTCATGTGGGCACCTAAGCCTGAACCGCAGCTCAGGGGCTGAATCCAGCAGCCTCAGAGCTTTAGAAGCACCACTGTCTAGCTGAGGGAGGGACACTTAAGCATGCTGGCTCTCCCGAATGCTACTGTCTTCATGCATCGTACAGGTGCATGCCGGGAAACCTCAGCATTATACTAACAGCTTCTTAAATCAGTGAGAAGTGCTAATCTCCCCTGTTGCCTTCAACAGCTAGCTTCCCACACTCCCTCATATTTCCCTGAAGTTCTTCATAACAAGTTCACTGGTTCAAGCCTAACCCACAAGAAAAGTCAGTCTGCGTCCTTACTGGCTCTCCTTCCCCTGCAGCACACCCACAGCAGGCTACTTGTGCCTTTAAAATTTCACGAGAAATCAAAGTGGCTACTCCACAGCTTCCTCCTGCTTTCCAAAACTGATGCACAAAGTACAGGCACTGCCTTGGTTCTGCGTGGTGCCAGCGAGAGCCCTGGGTGCTTGGCACACTGCAAGCATGCTCCTGAAAGCTAGTGAATGCTGCAAGTCTACTACATACACGCATGTCCTTTACACTCGCTGGGATCTATTTTGGCTGGTGGAACAGCAGGAGTAAAGAGCATTTTCTGTTGTGTTATTTGCAGGAAGCTGCAGAAGCAAGGAAAAGAAGATGACTAGGATCTCCTCCTAGATAAACTCCTTGACAACAGCTACCTCCTTGGAAGAAAGCATCAGGCAAATACACAAGCAATAAAAATCATGTTTCTAACACAAACCAAAGTAAAGAAGATTACAAGCAGACAGCCTACCTTCTTATGGTCAAGAAAGCAACGGAAAACATTTTTAACCCTCCACATCTCCCTGCAAGGCCTGCTGATACACACAGAGAAAGTGTCAGCTCGCACTTCCACTCTTTATAATAAAATACTTAAGAGCAATTTGGTTACTTTGCTTTACAGCAGCGGTGCTCAGGAGGGAGAAGTCCGTCAAAACCACACTCCTCAGCAACTTTCAATAAGAGCTAGACAGTCCTACTACAAAAACTCTACCAGAATAATGTTCACTTGCTAAATCATGTTTTTCCTCCCACACCAGACTGATGGACTGCCTACTCCCCGCTCTGCGTTAGGAACTCACAGGCTGCACTCATTTTCTTTCAGCCTTGGGTATGCGGCAATACATTCCCATACAGCAATGGGAGGAGGTGGATCCCTTGGAAGAAGGCAAACGATCACTCCTTCAGCAGAGGTTAAGATTTGGCAGGCAAAAGAGTCACCACAAGGATATTGGTGCCTGCAGGTTATTCAGAGACAACAGGGAGATCATGGAGCAACCAGCTAAAAGGCAGAGGGGACAGAAAGGACTTCCTAGAGACTAGAAGAAATGAGCAGAGTCCTGCCACTAAGAGAATCATTCCGTTTCCTAAAATAAAAGACTTGCCAACAAAGGGAAATCAGGTAAGAAGAGAACTTTTATTTCTGCTCTGTCTGCCTAAGTTGAGTTTTTTCTACCTAGATAGGTATTTTTGCCCACATAAAATCAGGGAGGGGTAAGTCTAGGCAGATACATCTCCAAGCTGTGTCCGGCGCACGGCCACATGACTTCCACAGAAACGCTTAATGACCATATCATGGAACACTACTCCATTTTCACTTATCGTGAACAGCAGCTGGAAGAACAGGACTGCTTCCGTTCACCTCGGAAACACAACCTTCACCAGTAACTTAACTACTTGAACACTATTTCAGTTCACAAGAACAAGCTCTCTATGAAAGGTCCCTTGCTTCATTCAAAAAGCTTTTAGCCATTTAGGTCCCCCCTGGCTGTTCTCCTTCAGTGTGAATAGCTAACGGCCAATTATTACTGTTTCTTGTTGGACATAAGTCACATGCAAGAAAATTCCCTCTGTAACCGCTGTGAGAGCCAGGCTACAGCTCAAACCACTCACCTATCCCATGCTCTGAATGATCCCACCGCCATTAACTCCTTCAGGTGTTACTGACTTCTGCTACGCTTACAATGCACGTATCGTATCAACACAGGAGCTAGCTCAGCATTACCCTAAAAACGTACATGCACAAAGCCTTACCCAGCTGCTGCACAGATGTTACGTACAGATTACCTGTGCAACACCCTCCTGCCCACCAGATGGATTCCTTGGGAGGCACCTTTGGCACCTTATTTTGAAGAAAGTCCAAATGAATTGTGACTCCAAATGACCTGAAAGCCAGAGTGCTGTGCCAGTCCATGAAAGTCAGTAACATTGTTGAACTGGGGTGGCATAGAGACACGTCTCAGAAAGAGAAGAGGCAAATACTCAAAAAGCTCTCCTTGAACAAAGAGGCCCAGGGAAGAGCAAATGGCAGTAACAAAAAAGCGATCCAGCAATAGTTGATTACAAAAGGTGTATTTTGCAGCACATAACCCTGCAAGTGCTTGGTAGCTCTTCACCAACAAAGGGAAGCGCTGGGAAAAAAGTCATACCCCTTCTCATCAGCAGAAGTGAGCCTCTGGGCAGGACCACCCTGCAGGATGCATCTGCAATGCCAGACCAACCCTGTGCAATGACTGATGCTTAGTTTAGAGGCAAAAGGCTATCAAGCACTAACACGCACCCATCGATCGACATGCTCACCTGCTCCACAGCCACGGGGGAATTGCAGCACGACACGCACGCCTGACCTCTGCATCCTCCTGCTGATGACTCAAGATGCGTACGTGCTGCCCTGTAAAGCACTACACACCCTCAAGCACCATCGGACATCAAGGAGGCTCCAGGCACCCACCACACCACAGAAGAGGCAGATCTTCAGCCAACAGCACAGGAATTATGCTAGCACCAGCAGTACAACTCAGCCCATGGGCTCAGTAGGCAGGAACAGTAACAACCTTCCCAAAAACCTTGGTGTGCATTCAAACCTACCAGCAAATAACAGCAGTCACAGCACTGCAATTCACTGCCACACATTTTTCAAGGAGTCATGGGCAGGGGCAAGGTCCTGATGACAGTTTTTGTTGGTTCATTTGGTGGATGGAAAAAAGACAGCCTTAAAAAAATGACAGCCCCTACTTCAGCCATTGTTTTGTAATTAATTTAGATGTAAAATGCAGTTAGAAATCTGTATCAAGCAATCGGATGAAAGGATACAAGTTTATGAGAAACAAAACCACCAAGATGATTCTCACCACATGAGCAGTTTCACCAAAAAGTTTTCATGCAAGCTTCTCTGATGACAGCCAGTCTGCTGTGCTGTAAACATAATATGATAGTAGGCAGTAAAACATGTTTATTTGTTGCAGCTGGCTGCACAAGTCACTATGGGTTTCATTCAGAACCGTCACAGTATGTTATACAGCCATCAACACGACACCGAAGGGTTTACAAAACTGCCTGCTGACATCCTTAATTTTAAATATATGTTCACCCTGATTAGACTAAGGTAATAAATTATATTTTTATACACGAGCAATATGCAAATCACTCAATAACCTATTAAAATTCCAAACTAACACATAGCATAAAGTTTTTAAAGCCGCTGGAGCTTTCTCAGACAACTGAATTACAATATCCAACTATGGATTCAAAACTACTAGGAGTGGTCATTTCCAAGCATAGTTTAAATTGTCCTTGGAACTCTTTTACATAAATCACACAAATCAAAATGAAAACATCACATCATCTTTTATTCATTAAGCATGTATTTTAAGCCCTTACTGTGACAGTACTACTCACAATGTCCTTGAGGCCATACCTAAACTGGAAAATAAATCTGCATTTTCAATTAATAAATGAACATTAATTTCTGTCTTTGAGGGAGCAAGATCGATTGCTTGTAGCTATGTACACACTTATTGTCATTTTCTTGTCACTTTTTTTTCATTCAAACACTCTAACACCTTAATATTTTAACAAAAAAAGCTGCTTTGCTCAAATTTGAGAGAAGGGTGGGGTTTTTTAGCTATGAAATGTGAAGATTTAAAGTATCTTCCACATTTAAAAAAAATAAAACCACACACACATTTCTTTTTATTCAAACAGATGGGATAAACAACTCCAGGCCACGCTCTGGTACCCGTACAAAGCGCTGACTAGCAGCGCTACAGAGCAACTCGCTTTGCAGAAAAAGGTTTCCAACTCCAAAGAAAGTACTTCCAAGATATGACAACATTCATCAGAATGCATCCTTTAATTTTAGTAAAGAATTAAACCTTGAGAAATTTTTCCAGCTAAAATTGATTTGGGTAACCTGAACTGCGACTTACCATGGTGGGGGGTGGAGGGGAAGAAGTCACTACAAGGTCATGCACAGAGCATGTTGCAATGCTTTCACAGGATTTTCACAATTCTATATTCAGATCATTGAACAAACACAGATGACTCAGATCTCTGGACAAACGGACGACCACATTTTTTGGGAGGGAGGGGCATAAGGGCGGGGGGAACAGGACAAGAGATCTTGTTTTTCTGTATTACCTGGCAAAAGCATGTATATGTTTACAGATAAAAGGGTGGCCTATAAAAAAAGGAAATTCCCCCTATTCCCCACTAATGCACCTTACATTGTACAGACATGACAACCTTTAGTTTTAGCTAAGGTTCCTACACAGGGTTATGCCTTGGTCCCATCCCACTTGCAAACGGCTGAAGCATGTACTTATTTGCACTTTGAATCTGGCTTTGCTTGCACAGCTGCAACAGCGAGCTAACAACCTGCTCCGCGTTTGGCACGGGCTGGAACTTGCACACTTTGCAATAAGGCAACTGCCAGAGCAGTGACAGGCTGCTCATGGGTTGCTCTCCTGGGGGAAGCAAGCAGGTTTTCCTGCAGTTGACTGCGCAAGGTTCCTACAGCAGGACAGCATAAAGAACAAATAGAACACAAATATACAAACAGGTCGAGGTACAGTTCGTCCATCAGCTGGTTCTTCCAAGTGTCAGACCCACGTATCAACTTCTGGGCGTTGCAGCATATCGGTACATTAAAAGCAGAGAGGGATAAGAAAACGCATATATTTATTTCTGCATCCATTCTCTCTGTGACTTACTAGTCACTGCATTTCTTGTTAGGAAGCGATTTGTGCCACTTTTCCCTCAAAAGTAAGCATTTCAGTGTCAAGAGACCGTTTTTTGCCTTTGGGGAAGCAGAGCACGTGCTGCTGATCGTGGGTAATCTGCAGCCACACACAGAGCTCAAGTGTCTGGATCCACATCATGAGCCACACACCACCATCAAGGGATATGCCTTCACTTAGACACAATTTACTCTTAATTTTGTTTCTGCAAGAGCTTGGTTTTTTTTCACAGCCAGTAGTCAACCTCACAGATGGCAGGCAAATTATTTTTAAACCCAGGGTATATAACTGGAAGACCAATATGAGAAAAGGGTATGTACTTCCTATGATCCACAGGACCTACATGTTAGCTGGTTGTGGGTACACCACTTTCCTGTTTTACATGTGAATACTCATAAGCACATGAAAATTACTAAAATAAGCCTGCATTTTTAATGAAATCACACATTCCTATAAAAGTGCATGAAATTAAACTGTCCCCTCTATCTTCGGAAACAGCTACAAAAAAATTGGTATTATTCCTAGGACCCTTGCCCAGTGTCTACCACAGACTACTGAGATGATGGAAAATCTTCAAGGTACAGAAGCAGTGGTGGCTGAAGATTTGTAAATACTTGGGTAGCTATCTTCTACAGAAACAGTTGCAAATTTACAAGTACCTACAGGCCAGATGGACCTTCCCAGTTCTGCGGCAGATGATGGCTTACTGGTATGAGCAGGTCCCCTTGAGCTACTGGCTTAAATCTAGCCAGCACACGTTTGTGCCTTCACTCTCAAGGTAGATGCAGTGAGCTCCACAGTTAACCGTGAGGGTTACCCAAAAAATCTCTGTGGTTTCATTGATTTCTGAATGCCAATTAAGAAGTATATTAATGTCATTTCTAAAATTAGGGTGGGGTTTATTTTTTCCTTTCCATCATCACAACAAGCTACTCTCTTTTTCAGGACCGTTTTGCAGAGACTTGTCTACCAATTCACTGCTGACATGCCATGCGGGGTGAGCCATGTCACCTACAAAGACATACATGGGATAAAGGGTTATACAGAAGTAGGTATAAAGATGACTTATGCCTGAACTCTACTTTGTTAGGACATGGTATGGTAATGTAATGATGTTATATAAATAATGCAGGCCTGAAGACACCAGAAAGTAAAAGATTTCTCAAAGACCAGAATTAAAAGTATTTCTGGTCCTTTAAAATTCCTCCTACAGCTTGCTCTGCTGAACACATTCCTTTAAAAGACACTGTATTCCCACAGAAGCTGGAGTTATTCTTGCATGGTTTTTAGGTATTTTCTTCATACAAGAATGCTGAGAAAATCAGGTTTCAATTACGCACATCTACACTGCAGCCTCTAAAATCAGAGTATCAGCCTAGGCTGAACCCCAGGTTTACACTGCAATAGGTACCCTGCCAGGTAGCATTCATTTCAATGGATATTATTAGTCACTTAAATTCCTTAAAAACTTGACCCTAAACTCTATTTGTTCCAAGTATCTACAAATCCCACCAACATGACTGGAAATTGGAAAGCAGAAGAAACATAACTTCTATGCAGAATCTGGTTCCAGGGAAGGGAGGACAGACTGATTTCTTTCTCATGTCACAGCAGATTTGAAAAAAATGAAGCAAAAAATTAAAAGATTCAAGACATATTTGAGGTCGGAAAAAGAAGGAAACATAATACCACCACTTCCAACCACCCTTAGTGCTTCCGTGCACACCAGTATTCCCTTGGCTCTAAATTCTCAGGTCGTATGCATAGCCAAAAGTAGAGGATTTCAACGTGTAAGGTAGCCGAAACAAAAGGAAAACTAACTGGAAGCTTGCTCCTCTCTGATTTTATGTGATTATTTTTTTGTTGTTGTTCACGAGCACAAATTCAAGATAGATGCAAAACAATTGCTACTACCTGCCAGGAGGGTTTATTGGCTGCAACTGCATAATCGAAATTAGATGGTACTGCTATGTACATGAAGGAAAGCTTAAGCACTGCTCAACAGAAACAGCATATCCCCAGGCAGAAAAACCTCACATGGTGAAGGATGTGGCAACATCGCTGGCTTGGTTCAAACATCCAGTGACTCTATTAATCATCGGTTAAGAGATCCTTACCACCTATGACAGAGTCATCTGCAACTTACAACCTTGATTTGCCCAAGCCACTATAGTACCGTCATCCTCAATTACAAGCCAGACAACAGCAGCTGCTCCTCCTTTCTGCCTCATACGTACAGCAGAAAAAGCTGGCAGGTTTCTCAAGACAGGAAGTCTATACAGACTTTTTCTGGCTTATTAGCTATATTTTGGTTTTGGTTTTTTGTTTTTTAAATGAGAAATTGACAAAAAAATTACACTGCTTTTACTTGCATCCACTGTCGCCCAGGGGCCACTGCCCCTGGATAACCACCTGTGTTACGCCTGTGCCACTATTGCGGGTGGGCCACATTCTGTGACCGAAGCTCTCCCTAGCATAAACGCTTTCAAAGGTCGTTTAACTGGGAAAGAGACCGCAGCAAAGTACAGAAGAACAATGGCAACATTGCAAAATGTGGCGAGGAGGATTCCTGTGAGGAAGTTATACAGCACTCAAAATGAATGAAGATGCTCACGTTACATCCGTGACCGCTCCTGAGCTGGAACGGTGTCAGCAGCTTGCTGATACAGAAAAGCCCCACCAGAAGGAAAGACCCCATAGTCTCATAAACTGGATGAAATATGTTTGTAGAGCTACCAAAATTAAATTTCGCCAAGTCCTGACACATGCTATATAGCGACAATAAAGACCAGTATTGCCGCTAAGAAGAGAAAATTAGGAAGTGGTAGGAGCGTGTCTTCTCTCAAGCACCACTAAGATGATCTGCTTAGTTAACCACTAAGTCTTGACTACACAACACCAAATCATGCATTTTTTGAAGGTCCCCTCTTTATTAGGCTGTCCAGAATGTAGTGTGTTGCAAATAGCAGTGCTACAGAGTTTAAGATAAGAACCTGCAGAAGTCAAGTTGGGTCTTTCAGTCTCATAAATTACTTTAAGAAGTGAATGAAACCAAATGTTAACTGCAGATATTTAGTCTGAAGGACATTCCCTGTCCAGGGCACTGCCAAAAAAAACCCCTATGAAATTAGCACACCAAGGAGGTCCTGAAACTGCAAATCCCGTTGCTTGCAGTCAGATGCGTGATTCAATTGACCTTGGAAACAGCTTCCAGAAGGGTATCATCAGGCCTATTACCACAGTCAGTCACTTCATCAACAACAATTAGAGCACTGACAACAGATTTATTCCTACCTCAGAACAAAAACACCTTTCAAGATCTGCTGCAAGTTTCAGCTCCAGAAGTACTGATCCATTCACATCCACAAAACCAGTGATGATCCGGAGCAGTAGAGACAGTACATTTACTGGCCCATTATCAAAACAGGATGAACCACTAGAACAGAGCCTTGGGCTTCCAGTTGATTGCTTATTTATAGCTAAGCAGCCTTCAGGCCAAAAAATGACAAAAAGCATAACTAACAACATCGCCTGCCTCCCTCTCATGCACACACAGGTACATCACCCTGTCTACCATTCCACATCACAGCTCCTCAGCTGCGCCCAGTAAAAAAAGTTTCTTTCTCTCCAAATAGACAGCACGTAGCTGTACATTTGTGAGCAATGCTTCAGAGAAGCTTCAAGGATGGCAGCAGAGCCACTAATAAAGTGCTCTCACTTCTCTGCTTCTGTAGGCTCCAGCAGCAGACAAATTATGAAGAAACCAGCACGTTGTGGCAGCCATGTGCATCTTAAGTTTTTCAGCAAGATTGATGGTCTGTTTAACAAGGTCTGTTATGCATAACACCTTCGTAAGGAGAGGCACATGCACTAGTCTGCCCTCACCAAGCTGCCAGTGACAAATGCCGGAGTCCCATCGTACACACACTGGACACCTGCACACACAGCACACCTGAAGCTTACTTTAGATGTTCCCTTCTAAGAGGTTAACAATCAGATCGTACCAGACAGTGACTACCGGTTTTTGCACAGTTTTTGTCAGGCCTTCAAAAGCTTTAATGCCCCCAGCTTGGAGGAGAAAGCAATTCTTTCTGCACAATGTATGGTTAGACCTACCGCTGGACACCACCATGGTGAAACAAGGACAGAGTGCCACCTTATTCCAGCCAGGACCCTCAACCAAACCACAATTTTAGAAAGTCAGCACACACTTCTTCACTGTTTTCAGCCAAATACTGGTAACTGCCACAGCAACTGGACACACTATCAATAGGCTTGAAGACATTTGGAGGCAACAGCCCTTGGGAAGGAAGGAAGAAAGGGAAAGTGTAAAACACTCCAAAATTGGTCCTGCAGAGAATCACAGGTACGCATCCCAATCTGGGAGGTCTGTACAGACCTTGGAATCATGCATCGCACCCATCTTAAACCACTGGGACAGATCCCGCCGTGCTGAGGACACAGGAGGAACTCCGCTGCACATTTTCAAGGGGCTGATCTACTCTGAACTTCCTGACATCCAGCCCATAACCTGGGCTGATATTTACCATGGTAAGCACTAACATAAGCAACAGGCAAGCTCAAGCTTTCCAAAGGGAAGGCAGAACAGCAGCAAGGGGAAATCACAGCCCTCATCCACATGCCAGTGGGTACGCACCTGCAGCTAGGGGAACTCTTCACAAGAAAACTCTGCCCCGTGGCTCATGCTCTGACACTCAGAAAAGGCAGCGGCAAAACTCCTACTGAGCCCAACAGGAGAATATTCAAGCTCTGACAGAGGAGGAGATATGGCAGATTTCACTAGAACAAGCAGTTTGTAGCAAATTTGTACTTAGCTGTTAAATACACGTCTGAACAGAACCAGGTCGGAAGCAGAAAGAGGTTTTTACACACACATTCCTCCAAAGAAGTCTACTGTAACTGCAATACATTTAGTTAAATGTACCCACCCACCATGAAACCCATTTCTTACCACACAAATCTGGCAGGCTCAGGGTTTTTTGCTTATTTGTTTATTTCATTTGACTGAAACCACTGCATTCATATGCTCTGTCAAATGCAGAGAACTCCAAATGAACTGGCCAATTTTTCATTTGAGTCCCGAAACCTTTAATTTTATATACATTATGGAAGACAGCTTTAATTCTTTGCAACTTCTGTGGTGCAAGTCATCTGCTAGACTGGCATTTACTATTTAATTACATATTCACACGCTTCAGCACTACACAGCTTTCACTTAGCTGCTTGGGTATAATTTCCAGTGTCCTGGCCTCAGCTAGGAAGATTAATTACAGCCATTCTTTATATTTTGGAGACAAACATGAGAAGTTATCATTTTCTTCCCTAGGACTTGTCATGCCACAACAGACTCAAAAGATCCTTTTTTCCTATATGACTAGGAAAAAAAACCCTAAAAAATAAATAAAAATCACACTTTCTACTTAAGGGTGATCTGAGACATCATTATTTAAAAGGCAACAAAATCTAAAGAATGAGAAATTATTTCTAGCCATGAATGCTTTAAACCAAATCTAGACATTAATTAAGAATGGACAAAGCTAACAGCAGCACCACGTTACAGATGTAGTTAGTGCTATTCCACTGCCAGGCTCAAAGGTGCTGCGTAGTCCCACGCCTGAGATCCACAACAGAAAAACACATGAACAAAACTATGAAAAGCTGGAAGGAGCAATCTGACATGGGAAGAAACTTAAAATCTGAGCAAAGAGGGCAGACACATTTAAATCTCCCAGGTGAGACCTCGATCTCTCTAGAGGGGAACTGCAACACAACACACTAGCCCCCTCCAAAGATAAGGGCAGGCTGCCCTACAACAAGCAAGCATCTCAGGACTGAGAAATGAAGTGCTCTGCTCCAGCACCAAGACCCCCATCATCACATAACAGATTGACTGACACAGCATGGGGGGTATGACCTCATGCGTAACCTGGCAACCACCTAAATGGCTGCTTCAACTGAAAAAAGCTGTCACCAAATAATAAATATGATGGGACACAGCAGGCAACGAGCATGGAGGACAAGGGAAAAGAGCAGAGTAAGTTTAAGGGGACAAAGACAGTGGTGACTTAAGGTGTGAATGGGAACTGATGAGGACAGCTCAAGGCAGGAATCATGGAAACCAGAGGAAAGCAGCAAACAGGCGAACGGCAGGACAGGTTTTCAACCATGTGGATGTTCATTCACTCAACTAACAGCACGTGTAAAAATCCAAAGTTGAACTCAGATCAGCTGATCCTAGACAAACTTCATCTTAATCAAAAGAAAATACAGATTTTCAGATTTTGTACAGTATCCAATGAAAACCATGTATGATGTGAGAAACAATTACTCATCCTTTTTTTTTAAAAAAAAAAAAAAGAAAGAAGAAAGATTTCCTCATCTATCAAAGGGCTTTTTTCCTACATGCACTACAGAAATAACTTATTTTCACCACTATTAAACACAATATACAAAGTTACGTACTTTCAACAGATTTTCAGGTCACTTGCATTATACAAAAAAGTACCATTCTGTACCAAACGCTGTTTAGCAGTTTTCTCTCTCAATTCATATTCTGATCTCCATTTAAACTTTCCGTCATCATGGGACTTCATCTCAATTCCATTATAAACTAAGCTGGGTCCCAGGCCGTGTATCATCCCTCAGGAATCAGTCAGCCATTGGGAACATTTGTGGGATGCCACACCTTTTGCCCTTTTGTTCTCTTACAGTTATCCAGCATAAATCTCAAGTGTATAGGGGAGGCAGATTTCATCTGGTGCGAGTGAGCGAGGACTGCGAGCAACCTCTATCGTGCTCTCTGCCCAGAGCTATGAAAATTTAGGAACAAGTGCTGGTCATACCCACTTATGCTGCAGAACAAGAAACCCCTCTGCTATAAACACAGCTCTGACTGAAATACTGAGAACAAAAGACTGAAGTCACCCCAAGCCTTGCTGCCGGTTGGGATCTGGCCACTGAAAGCACAAAAAAAGACCCTGGGCAAGGCCTCGGCGGAGCGGCGGGCTCTGCTCCGATACCTGTGAGAGCTTGGAGTTCAGCTCGGGTCAGGGGATGCTCCGAAACTCATCCAGTCAGGAAGCCACAGCACCTGTCAGTACTTCCCCCTCTACCTATTATAGGTGCACAAATTCACACGTGTATTTATAACACAAGTTTAATACCAAAGCTAATTTTACTGCCAACTAGTTTCCAAAGGGTTGGGTTTTTTTGGTTTTTTTTTTCATGAGGGAACTGCCTGGCACGAGGCGTACGCCAAAGCGGGCAACTTCCACCCCTTGGCCGAGCCCGGGGAGCCCCGCGGCGGGAGGCGGCCGTGCCTGCCGGGCCCCCGGCGCCCTCCCGGTCACCCGCGCCGCCGGGCCGCCACCTGCTCGGGCGGCGGCAGGAGCCCAGCCCGCCCCGCCCCGTCCCGCTCCACTCACCCAAAAGAGGAGGTTGAGGGCGTAGAGCAGGCAGCGCAGGCACTTCACCGAGTCCTCCCTGGCCATGGCGAGCCCCCGCGGGAGACAGCCCCATCCTCTCACCACATCCTCCCTCCCCGGGCCGGGCCGCCAGCGCCCTGCAGGGGAAGAGGCGGAGTGGGGCCGGGCGAGTCCCCCTTGCCGAGGAACCAGCGCGCAGGTGGAGGCGGCGGAGCCCAGCCGAGCCGCGGGGCGGCCCTAGTCCCAGCGCGCCCGGGCGGGAGCGGCCGAGCCCCGCGGGGATCCCCGCAGCGCCCACCGGTCGCCCGCCCCCGGCTGCCTCCCTTCTCCTCCCGCCCCGCCCGCCGCTCCCGGAGGTACTGATGGGCGAGGTTCTGTAATAAAAATAATAAATCCGCGGAAAGAGGAGAAGCCGCGGGCTGCCCCGGGCGCAGCGCGGGGCTGAGGGCAGCGAAGGCACAGCCCGGGGGAGCCGGCTCCCTCCCCGCCCAGGAGGGACGCGCTGCCCCGGGACAGCGGCCACTTACCGCCCTGGCGCCCCCCTCACTCACTTGCTCCGGCGACGACTCATCGGGACGGGGCGAGGCAGCGCGGCGCGGAGCCGCGGCGCCCATGCCCGGCGGTGCGGGCGCTGCCTGCGGCGGGGCGCTGCGGGGAAGGTCCCGGCGGCCGCCCCGGCCCCTCCGCCCCCGCCCGCGGCGCTCCGCCGAGCCCGGCGGTGGCCAGCGGCACCCACGCCGCCGCGCATGCGCCGCCGCCCGCGCCCGCCGCCAACCGGGTCCTAGCGCCGCCGGCGCCGCGCTTCCCGCCCCGTCAGGACCCCGCGGGGAGGGGAAGGCCCTGCGGGGCCTGACCCTCCGGCGGGCGGGAGCAGCGGGGCGGCGGCGCTTCTAAAGCCTGCTGAGTATGGGCGCGTACCTGCGAGGCGGAGTGGAAGTGACAGCTCGGGGCGTGCCCGAATTTCGGTGGGAAGGAGCGCGGGTTTCCTTCGGGGGAGCTGCGCCCGCCCTGGCTGGTTTTGGCTCTCGGCCTCTGGGGCAAAGCCCGGAGGGGGCATCCCCACAAATGCGTGCCCTGCTGACAGGCACTCACGCCCAAAACCCCTTTTAAGGCGAGGCTTGGGGGTTAGTTTGCTTTTTTCCTTCAAGGGAGACGTTAAGCGATGGGCTCAGACAAGCAGAAATACACGAAATCCCCCGCTCTTGTGGGCAGGTTGGCCCGGGGTGGCAAATACCTGACAAAACATGGGGGGGTTGCAAGATTTCACAGGCCTTTCACAAGGTTTCAGCGCTGTTGCATCGGAAATTAAACCCTGCTGGCATCAAAACACAAATCTGGTCATTGACAGCCCAATGCCCGTTCCCCACCACCAAGCAGCAAATTTAGAAGCTCAACCATGTTGGAGATAAATGATTCCAGAAAAGGGCAAAATCTGGAGTTATTATTTAGGCAAAACAGCCATTGATTTGCCCCATACTCTGCATGATACTCGCAGGTGCCACAACTCAGCTGAAAAAGTCACCCTGTTTCTGAAATCTGTTAAAAGTGTCTGCATCTGCTGATGAGGGTGATAAATTCCTACTAATGTCTATATTGCTTCATTGTATACATCTCTCCATATTTTAAAAGGAAAATTTGTAGTTCAAAATGTAGTTGAAAAGGGTTATGCACATATAGAGAGAGAGAGCAAAGAATTTTCCATGACTACTTTTAAAGGTGTTGCAGTGCCGCCATCACAAAAACTAGAAGAAAATACACCGAAAAACATTTCTTAACTAGAAGAGGAAAATGGTCTTTGGTACATGTTGTATAAAGACTGCTTTAACAACTGCTAGCGCAAGCTGAAAAAGAGGGGAAAAAAGGATGAAATGGATGAAATCTAGCTGTTGTGAGGCCAAAGAAAAACCTGTTTCGTGAAGCAGTGGAAACAATGACTTGGAAAAACACACAAACTCCAGATATTCAGATGCTTGTCACCGAGGCTATTGGGGGGATCTCACTTCAGCTTTTATTTCCAGGATTTCGTGCCATTAGTAATGAATCAGGGCAAACCAACTCTTCCGGTGTATTTATCCCTCCTTAAAAAGAAAGTAAAATGGACATGGATGGACATAACATTCCATGCAACAGGGATTTTATGCCAAATTTGTAGAAGTGAAAATGGTAGTAAAGTTGAAAGTACTCAAGAATGTTGCAGAAATGTGGTGCATGAAGATTTTTCTTCCTTGAAATTTGCTAAGCTTTAACTGCTATTTTGATCCTCTTTTCTGGAATCAAGAGCCCCTCTGGGAAGTTAAGTATGCCACATTTCTAATCTTCAGTGAATATTGCTAATTCCATACCTAAATAAGGCAAACTGAGCTAAGACAGAAACTGCTAAAAGGTGACATTGTACATTCATTGTGCTGTTTACATACCATTCATTCCTCTTATTACTGACGACTCAGATGAACACAGTCAGCGAGACAGATCTTGAACAGGTCCGGTATTCTCAGTGAACCCACGCCAGCTGACAAAAATAGTGTCAGTTTACAACCGAGCTCCAGCTTTGGCTGAGGACAATACAGTCTGTTACAAACCAAATTAAAAATAATTGAGGTTGCATTTGCATTATTGATTATTCCTTGGAAGAGAATAACTGACCTGAGCAAGGTTTTATAAAAAATGCACTGCAAAAATATTCAGTTATCTTACACCCAGCGATTTTTCTTTAAACGTGCCTAATACAGCAAATGAGAAGTTCTCTTACTTGTTTCAGATATTTTTTGGCTTAGAGCTGAACTATTCCTCGTGCATAAGGAATCTGAAGAAAGGAAAAAGAAAACCAGTCTCTTAAACCTCTTGTTAAAAATCCTGCTAAAAATGACACTTCCAAGATTTTATGTTGAGGTTTCTGGTCATTAGATGCTTTCAGACTGATTTTTTTAAATTCTGTTACAATAACTCCATCACAAACATAAAGAGGATGCCCTAGTGGGTTAAAGAATTTTTCTGTCCTTTTGCTTTTAGCTGAAACGTTATTTGTCCAGAAGAAATTTTGCTCAAAACCTAAAGAAAACAGGTCCTATTTATGAATGTCTGCCCAACCCTATGGGGTCCAGGGGAAGGTCCCTTTGGAATACTGTTTCTACCAGGCTGTCAAGCTTTGTGACATTTCCGTGATGTCAACACTGGGAAAGAAATACACAGAAAGTTCCCATGCATTCAAAACAGTAACTAAACTGGAAGTATTAGCTAATTACCCCCCCAAAAAAACCCAGAGAAGCTACTATCCTGCTTCACTGCATGCTTTGTTGTTTTCCTTTAAACTAAATACTTCAGATTTTATTTAGGGCAAGACAAGAGGAGATTTTTTACAAACGGAAGTCTAATGGCGAAGTTCTGCCTATTTATAATTTTTTGAAAGAAGAGTTTGCTGTAAGCAAGTAATGCTTCTTTAATGTGCAGCCCGGAGGCTTGGAAACTATTGAAGCCTTCCGGTTTGGTATTGCTTGCTTGGATTCTCCAGTGTCTAATAAACTACAAATTGTGAAGCTTTTTTCTTTGACAGAGCATCCACAACAGCTTTCTAATATGAATTCTGTAGACTTCAATAAAAGTGTTCATGATACAGCCTTTCCATCAATGGCAGAGGAGGGGGATGGAAATACAAGTAACTCCAATAATCTCTCTTTCCTCTGAATAACTGCCTATTTTAATTTGATGTATGGAAACTTAATATCTGTAAGCTCGCGCCTCTGTCAAATGTGCTTGAAATTGGCCAACAGGTTAAAAGCTATTAGAAGACTGTGGATTGACAGGCATATGTCTGCATGAACACTAGAGTGTGATCTCATAAGCCCCTCCTCATCAGGAAACCCGACTAAAAGAGGATTAGGTATTGAAGACACCCATCCAGCACATAGCTGCAAGCATCTTTAATTTAAACTACATGAGTAGCCTGATCAAGTGGAATAGCATTAGGCATGCGTGTACATTTGTAGGTAACAATTGCCTGATCCTAGATGGCAGGAAACTTTATCACTGAAAAAGCAATGAGTTGTAGCAATGCCTTTTTATATGCTGCCATGACATGAAGAATTACTCAAATCTGAGTACTGAATGGAGGAACATACACATGGATGTGCTCTGGCACATACTCGTCTAATTCTGTGTGGTACCATTCAGCGTGGGCTACTCCAATGAGCAAATTGTTCATGCACAAATTTATGTACGTACAGTAAATATGTAAATAGCTGACACTGACCTCTGAGGATGGGCTTCTGAAGCTAGCTGGTGGCTTGTCAGTATCTCAGGTAGGCATCTCACCACTCGCTCTCGCTTTCTCAGTGTGTTACTTGATTGTAATGGTATTCTGTACTTTGGTCCTGTCTGCGTAGCATAGCTCTTTCTCAGCTTTGCTCCAGGTCTGTCTGCTCTTTAGCCTGGACTCGGACTTCCTCGGTTACCTTCCCTTCGCCGCTTGAGCCAATTACTCTAGAGCCCTTCTGTCCATGTTTACAACCTGATTGCCATTACAGAAACTTGGTGGGATGAATCCCACGACTGGAATGTAGCTATTAATGGCTACAGGCTATTCAGAAGGGAGAGGCGAGGAAAGAGGGGCGGAGGCATTGCCCTTTACATCAAGAAATCATTACAGT
>BOSO01003362.1:0-33898 GCA_018403395.1 Gorsachius goisagi
GAGCAATTGCATTGTGCATCATTGGTTTTGTATATTCTGCATATTCTCTTACCATTCTCATTATTACTATTATTATTATTTTCTCTTATTATACTGTCTTTATCTCAGCCCATGGTTCTAACCTTTTTTTTCTTCCCAATTCTCTCCCGCATCCCACTGAGGGAGGGGAGAGTGAGCGAGCGGCTGCGTGGTGCTTAGCTGCCAGACAGGTTAAACCATGACAGCCACTGAAGCTTGACACATTTCTTGCTTTTATTATAACTTGCTTGTGCTAATATATTGCTCCTTTAGGGCTTATTTGGTTTTGACATTTGTCTTGGTGCTTAAACAGGAAAGAATCCAGGATGTTCTTCCAGCCAGCACACACTTGTGCCCAGCGATGTCAGGGCACACTGGAAGCCCTCCAGGTAGCCCTTCAAAGAGATGGAGTTGTGTCAAGGCTATAGCATTTCTCACCACCTTTCTTTGTGTGCAGACTGTACTGCGTGGTGCATCCAGCTCTCTGCTCTGCTGGCAGGACTGGTCAAGATCAGAGGAGGATCACACCTCAAATATTCAGTAAGAGCAAAATATGTGTTAAGGTAAAGATTGTAGTGGCAAACATCCATACCGAGCATAGTTTCTCGTCATCTCATTTCTTAGTACAGGCGTTCTTCTCTGAGAAAGCACTCACTGCTCTCTGTTGCTCTCAGTTATTGAAGATGTGTAATGCTGGCAGCAAGGTCAGCACTTCACCTTGCCCTCTGGTAACTCTGGTGTGGTGCAGACAATAGTCTGGCCACTTTTTAATGGAAAATCCATATTTTTCTAAAAAAAAACACAAATAGATTATTTCTATTCCCATCTGTCACAGTCCCAACCCTCCTCTTTTTTCTTCAACTCAGTGAATATTTTTTTCATTAATGTCACAAGATATTTTTTTCTATGTTTTCATTAGTGAAGATGAAATGGTATTCCCCCATTTCCTCTCTACAAAGCAGAGAAGAGATTTCATCTTTATAGGGAGAGATAGTGGCTCCCATCTAATAGAATAATGGTCTTGAAAGTAAACAGGATTTCCATCCTGTAGGAAGTGACAGTATTTCAAGAGCGAAGGAGAAAAAACCCCTACATTTTCAATTCATAAATGTCAAAATTTGTTTTTAAGTTCAAAATGAACTTTCAAGGCACTGTTCTGGTAAGAAAGACAAAAACCAACCAAATAACAATTGACATTCTTAAAGATACGGAAAGTGAAATTATGGAGTGGAAGAAATTTCTCGTGCTCAGCCTTGAATCCTCATTTCAAGAAAGCTGTACAATCAGCTGGAGAGAGTTCAGAGAAGAGACACTCATGCACGAAGAGCCAACCACTGAAAAGGAAGCTCTCTGAGGGAGGATTTCAGGAGTTATCAGCTTGTGAAAAGAAAAGGTTGAAAGTGACTATTACACTGTAGAGATTTTTTACACTGCAAGAAAAAAACAAACCTGTGACAAAAGGAGGGACTCCTCAGCCTTGATGACAAAGACATAAGAGGATAACATGAGAGGAAGAAAGTCAAAGCTTAATAAATTCAACCTTGAAAATGTCATCTATAAAGACATTCAGACACTGTACTGGAGGCAAAGAAAGTGAATGCATCCCCAGGGTCTGGAGTATTTGAGCAGAGATGTGGTTTCAACAAGAAAAAGATTCTAATTCAGCTTCTAATATTAATTTTTTGGACTATGTTTGCACTACTCTGACTGTCTCTAAAAGTCTGAACTTGATTGATTGTTATTTCTTCTTTCTGCAGCTCAAAAAAAGAAGTGGAAGACATGCTACCTTAACTCCAACATCTGTCTCTAGCCACCAGGTCATTGCAATAATGAAAACTGCAAAGCTTCAGTTCAGAGAATCACATAATCACAAAATGGTTGAGGTTGGCAGAGACCTCTGAGGCTCATCTAGTCCAACACCTCTGCTCAAGCAGGGCCACCTAGACTCAGTTGCCCAGGACCATATTCAGACAGTTTTTTTAATATCTTCAAGGATGGAGACTCCACAACCTCTCCGGGCAACATCTGCCTGCTCTGTCACCCTCACAGTGAAAAACTGTTTCTTGATGTTCAGATGGACCCTCCTGCGTTTCAGTTTGTACCCATTGTCTCTTGTCCTGTCACTGAACAGCACTGAAAAGAGCCTGGCTCCATCCTCTTTGCACCCTCCCTTCAGGTATATATGTAAATTACTAAGATCTTGCCTGAGTCTTCCCTTCTCTAGGCTAAACAGTCCCAGCTGTCTCAGCCTTTCTGCATAGGAGAGATGTTCCTTAATAATTGTGGTCCTTCAATGGATTCTCTTTAGTATGCCCATGTCTCTCTTGTACTGGGGAGCCCAGAACTGGGCACAGTACTCCAGGTGTGGCCTCATCAGTGCTGAGTAGAGGGGAAGGATCACCCCTCTCAACCTGCAGGCAACACTTCTCTTAATGCAGCCCAAGATATTGGTAGTCAGCCACAAGGACACATTGCTGACTTATGTTCGACTTGATGTCCACCAGGACCCCTAGATCCTTTTCTGCCAAGATGCTTCCCAGCTGGGTGGCCCCAAGCATGTATTAGTGTCTGGGCTTGTTCCTCCCCACATGCAGGACTTTGCACTTCTCCTTGTTCAAATTCATGATAGTCCTGCTAGCCCATTTCTCCAGCCTGTCAAAGTCACTCTGAATGGCAGCACAACCATCTGCCAGCCTCTGCTTCCAGTTTTGTGTAATCAGTAAACTTTCTGAGGATACATTAATGGAGATATTAAACAGGACTGGACCTGGAGTACACCACTAGTTACTGGGCTCAAAGTAGACATTGCAATGCTGATTACCACCTTCTGGGCCTGGCCATTCAGCCAATTTTCAATCCACCTCACTGTCTGCTCATGCAGTCCGTACATCATCAGTTGTCTATGAGGATCTTATGGGAATCAGTGTCAAAGGCCTTACTCAAGTCCAGGTAGATGATATCCACTGCTCTCCGCTCACCTGCAAGGCATGACTTCCGCTTTACGCTAAGGGATCTCAGCCTCTTGCTCTTCACCTGCAACATGTGACAGCATAGTCTTGCTCAAAGCAGCAGAAGTGTGGTTGTCTTATCTAAGTCGTTGAGTGCAGTGGTGGGGAGACTAACTCAGATGTAATAATAGAATGCTCTCTTTCAGCCTTAAACTAATAGTGAAATAAAGCATTTTCATATTCCAAACAAGAAGTCCTTTCCTGGTTGATTCAGTATTAATCTGTCCCTGATTACTGTAAGTTGAAGTAGGTTTCCATATTCTCATTCTCCCAGGGAGAATGTGCACTGGGAGTGCTGAGAGCAAAACCAGGATGCTTAGGGTATACAGAATACCAGAGACTTGGATCACTTGAATTCTATGTACCAGAAACTGTTAAAGCAGCCCGCATTAACGTCAGACCAACTCAGAATGCTTTTATCTGTTTCTGTAATTGCAGTGATCAGAGTAAGGTCGTACAAACTATAAATAAGTATTATGTTTCTTTCTCTTTTTTTCCCCCAAATAGAAAAAATATATCTCAGTGAAGTCAAGCCAGCTTGAAAAAAATGCATTTTCTGTTAAAAATGGATAATCTAAGATGGGCTGGGAGTGCTTATTTTTCCGCCAACTTTCAGAGGGGTCATTAATCCTGTTTTCATGAATTTGATACAAATCCTCCTCATCCGTTATGTTTTCCCGAGCAGCTGTCCACAAGGTTTATCAGTGCTGTTCAGTATCACAAAACCAAGGTATGTGGATATCTCTAACCATGAGAGTGTATTTTAGTCAGTGTAATTTATGCAACCAAACGAGTGAGTCTTTAAGGAAAAGAGCTGATGTAAAAATAAATGGGTTCACTTCAATGAGCCACTCCATTTGGCATTCATTTCAGTTACAAGTGCTTATGACTGGCAAAATTAACTGAGGCTAGTGATGCACCAAAAGGTGTGGGGGAAAAAAAAGAAAATTAAGGAGATAGAGGAAATTAGGAAATTGAATGCTTCTAACTAGTGGCATTCACATAGAAGAACCTGTCCACAAACTATGTCAAATGAGCATTATGTATCATGATGATTATATTATGTTTAAAAGAAAAAGTGAAAGATGACTTATGGAAATAATATATTCTTATATTTTTAGACAACATTTCATCCCAGTGTACTGTTTCATCTACTGTAGAAAGGCAAACTCTGGTAAAATGAAAGACAAAGCTGAAAAGCATTCAGCAGTACCAAAAACACATCCAGGGAAGAAAGAAAAGAGCCAGTAGGTAACTGAAAGGTAGGTAACTGTACAGGGAATCTACTTAAAGAGAATGCAATTTATTGTGTTGGAATTTGGACAGTTTAAACATCTCATTCTTATGTGATCCAAAAAGTTTCCAGAGGAATTAGATTTTCATCTTAACTGAAAGGTAGCCAATCCTCTTAAGTGTGCCACAGCACCCTAAAAACACTCGGCTGAGATGGTTAGTGATGAAATATGCCTCTCCTAAACCACTGGTATCAAGTCCCCAGAGCTCTGTTTTCACAATATTTCCCATTCAATTGCTGTTCAGGTCTCTTTCTGCTTGGTTTCTGCAGTCTGGTATTCAAAGTTAAAAGGTAATGGTGTTTCAGAAAAAGACACCTTTAGTCTGACAAAAATCATAGAAGTTGTGTTTGGATTTTGATGGTTTCATGTGCACTTACAGCATATTTTGATTAAAAAAAAATAAAAAAGAAAAAAAGATGTGCCTGGGAAGCAGAGAGAGGAAGGCTGCCTGCCTGCAGGGTAGGTGGTACCTCACTGCCAGCACACTAAGCAGGGAGGCTCATAGCGCAAAGCAGGAGGAACCACAAGTGTTGATATAGTCAGTGAATCCGTAACACATGTACTGACTCCAAAATGCTTCAGAGGAGACCCCCTCAACCGAGTCCTGGAGGCAATGGACTCTTGCTACATCTCAGCAAGTTACAGAAGACTGGACAGAATAAGACTGGAGTGGAGTCCCCATCCTGCAGGGACAGGACTAGCCAAATCCTTTATTTTCTAGAGAGTCACATTCAAATCTCACATTATTTTGCTGTCTGATGAAAGAGCTTCAGGGATGAAAAGCTTACTTTTAGTGCTCATTTCATATACCTGTGAAGACTCGTGGCTCATTCACATTCATCTTCCAAAGCCTCTGTGCTTTTATGCACTCAGCTATGGCCAGGTATTAGGCCAGAATCTGTTTTGCCTGTCTTTTCATGGAGTGATGAGATACAAATGTAAAGCTCCCATTTAATTTCAATGTCTCCCACCCCTCCCCCAAGAAAACACAATTTGTAACTGGAGTGAGATGCAGATAGTAAGGGTTATGGTTCAAGCTCAGTCAAATAAGAGAACTAGTTAGCACTGACATTTTCCTCCTGTATCACACAGTTAATTTATGACATGAAAAATTGCTGTCACACTGGAGGAGCTCTGAAAATCCCCAGCTTTTTAACAGCTTACCAGGTGTGCTCCTGTAGACTAAGTATTCAGTGTTCTTCCGCAACACAGGCTCCCAAGATCTTTCAAGACAGCAAGGACTGTTTAGTTCCTCATATGCTAAACCCTCAAGTCCTGAGGCAGCCTGCTGCCAAGATGGGAGCTGATAAGTGAAAATAAATAAACTTTCCCTCTTCTTTTCACCATTTCCCAAAAAGCAATCATTCTATCTATGGCTCCTAAGGGAGGATAAGGAAAAGAAAGTGTTTTTCCAACCTTTTGCTTTGAACTAAGAAAAATATAGATTACTTTTTTGCAGAAATGCAAATATTTCCTAGGAGATGGGAATTACAATTTCTACTTTGTTTAATATAAATACATGCAATGATATAAGTAATAACATCCTTGTCTATGTGAACAATCTTAAAAAATATACTATGAAAGTGTGACAGACTCCCAGCTTTTAATCAAGATTGATAAGACCTTTGTCTGTCCTGAAAAGAAACAAACACTACATATGTCCACCAGAAGTCCCAGGTAACTTTGAAAGGAGCACTGATGATAATATTTAGTTAAAAGACACCATACTTATCTACTAGCTAGAAACTTTGGGATGGGTGATTGCAGAGCCTGCCTTTGGTAAATAGCCTGGATAACAGCACTTGTTAAGATACAAATTGTAACCAATGCAAGTGTCCAAATGCTCAAAACTGTCTGGAAGGGCATTTGCCCTCAAATCGGTCATGTTAAAGAGGAAGATGCCCATCAGGCAGGTTGAACAGCAACCAGAGAATTACAAATAGACTGTTGAAAAACAGGAGGCGTCATCTTCAAAAGAAGTATAAAAGAAGCATGGACATTTGTAATGGTGGGGAGAGACCTTTTACCAGAAACAGCATGAGTCACAACTTGGATTGACCCTGGCACAAGCTGCCTCCACCGTCTCACCCTATGCCTGGTCCAGGCAAAGCTGCCTCTCCATTGGGCACCATTCACTGATTACTAGTTAATTACATGTCATTAGTCATGACATGTAATGACAATAAATTCTTTTGATACTGATTTCATTTAAACTACATTAACTAAGTTTTTCTCTGCAACAAAGCCTATTAAAAATTAAGAAATATTTCTAGTCTTCTTATTCATTCAAGCCATACACAATCCCTCTGTTTTCCAGTAGTCCCACACTTGGAGGGATTCCCTTAATTCAATCGCTTAACAAGTGCAACACCTCCTGCACTTATTTCTTTTTCAGTTTGGAGTATAGAAATTCAGGTGCTAGACCTCAGAAATGCATGCAAGGTTGTGTGTAATAATGCCTAGGTGACAGAAATCAAGTGAAATTATGTGTGGTTTGGAAAAAATGACTCTCCAAAACAAGCAGCAAGACATTTTGGTCAACCTGGCCCCTATTCATCCTTAATACACCTACATTTTAATTCCAGACAATTTTAGCCTTTTATTTTCCTGCCTAGAATGTGCTTCTCTGTATCATTACTATATTAATAGTGAAAATTTGTATTTCTTAGATCCATGGTACTTGAGATTGAAAGAGCTTCTTTGGACTAAACAAAGCTCTACTAAAACTTGATACTGTGCAATGTGTCACACCAGACATTTCCTGTAGCATCTGTAAGTCATTTAGTTTGCTGTATGCATGTTTACAGGAATCCACTGAGATGCTGCCTTAACTTTCAGCATATTCCTTTCCAGCAAAAATAAGGGAAGAAACAGTTTAGTTTAGGGACTACTTTAAGCCACCATGACATTTTGTACATCAGACATCTGCTACTAAGACATCATCTGATGAGTCAGGATGATCTGACCACCAACTAAGAAGCAGGAGAGAATAAGATCATGAGAGAGAATATATCCATTTTTATCCTCTACATCTAAGCCTCTGGGCATAGGAGCCCCAAAATTCTCCTATTATGCTCACAGATTCTCCACAGACTCAGTGCTTTTTTCTGACCAAGTTGTCACTTCTAAGTTTCAGTCTGAACTAGTCCTCCTCCTGACTTACTATCAGCAGTTTTTGTAGAAATTGCCTATTTTTTCTCTGGCAAGAGTATGGTTATAGGATCCTACTGCTTAAATTGTGTCGCCATATATTTAAGAGAGAAGGAAGACTGTAGCTGTACATTACCCTCCTCCCCTTTCCCATATCTTAGCCAAGATATTCATACATTTGATGCACAACACTGTGAGTTTCCTCCATATCTCAGCGCCACGCACCAAGTATAGCTGATCAACCTGCCAGGCAAATATACTTGGCACACAAGCTTCCAGAGCAAGAGGGATGATGCTACCAAGCCCTACCAGTACCAAGCAACATGTCCTTTTCTCCACTGCGGCCTTGAATGGTATCCCCTCCTCTCTGACCCAGCCAGGAGGAATGCCTCGTAACTCCATGGCAGTATACACCTCATGATGTGACCACCATCAAATACATGCAGAGCCCTTATTCAGTTTAGAGCAGTATCTTGCTCATGCTTAGCAGGTCGCCTTGCCACAGTAACTACTACACTGGTATGACAGATTGTCTTAGAGTACTTATAAATTAAGAACAGCTCCGTTTCACTGGGAGGAGAAATTCAAGCATTTCTTTTTTGAAGTAAAATACTTAGGTTTTCATTTAACTTTTTTGTTGTAGACTACTGATTCAAAAAAATATTTTGGGATATTCCTTTTCTCACACACCCACCAGAAAGGGATGGAGAAAACTGTGAGTCTATTACAGAACTTCAAATAATGGCAAATTCTTGTTGAACAGGGAAAATGGGAAAGAGGGATGCAGGAGCTGAATACACAGCAGTGCTTCAGTTTTAACAGCCACTGAGTTACTTTTAGCAGCACAGATATTTTTTTTGCCCATTATCTAGAAGTATTCAATGTAGAGAGTCTGAGATTCTTTAGACATAACAACTTTGAATGGAAACTAGTATTATTAGAGGCCTTCGGTGTGCATCTATTATACTACAGAAGTATTAACCTTTCACCAGGTACACTGGGATTCTGATTAATCATATATTTTATACTGTGTGTATGCCATCTAATGGTAAATGAGAATAATTCCTATTGTTTCAAATGGAGCAGTATTCAGCTACTTCTTGACAGTAATTTCTATCCTTTTTTCAGCCTTTTTTTTTTCCTCTCTGTTACAATGTGATCACAAACTTCAGAGCAGTAAAATGTCAGCTTATTCTTTGCAACTTGTGTGGTTTTGTCCCTTCTGTAAGACCTGCTGTGAAAAAAGGTCCAAGCTGAATAGCAGCAATAGTGTGCTGTGCTGCAGAGGAATAAGCCGTGACCTCAGGGACTCTGATAGAAGGAATCCTTCTAGTAATTCTCAGTGTCGGATTGCACTGGGCATAAACCAGCAAAGGCCAGGAAATTCAGCATTTCAGTACCAACTGAAACCAAAATACTTCTGAGGAACTAGAATTTCAGAACCATAATATTCTCTCAATTTGTAAATTACAGCAAGAGAGCTCCATTTGACTTAATTTCTACTCCAAATTAAGCTAGAGAAAGTGAACCACTGAGTTCAAGTTGTCTGTGTTTTCTGCCACAGAAATGTTTGGGTTTGTTGTGCTGGTGTTATGACCTTAAAACTGAAATTTCTGCTTTTATAATATCAGTGTATCATGCCTTTATAAACATTTGGAAATTATTTCTGTGAAGAAATCCTTTCAGCACACTATATGATACTATAAGAGGATATTAAAAACTCACTTTTTTCCTTTCCCTTTCCCCAGTATAAATCTAGAATTATGTTTTTATGGGATTCATGTGAAGCAAGCCCTAAAGTTCCAGATGTCTGTCACAATAATAGGGTTATGGATTAAAATATTGCATTAATAACAAGTAATCAAGTAAATAAAGCTATTAGTTTAATGGTCACTAAAACTAGACCATGAATGTCCTGGGGACCATATTCTGTTCTTTATTTAGCCGCAGCAGGAATGTTCCTCAAATAATGCAACTGAGCCTAAATTCATTGTCTCCTGTAGAAATCTGTCATTTTACACTTTCTTTAAAAATATTGCTCCCCATTTACAATGATGAACGCCATAAGTATTCAAACTCTTTGCAACTGTAAAGGCTTGGGGATTATCTTTATTATTCAAATGTCTGAAAAGCCTAGATTTTTAGCATTTTAGTGTAGTAGTGACACCTATAATACTTCAGATGATTTTCACTGTCATTACAGACCACTGTGATTGAAGAGATATTTTAAAAATATTTTAACTTTTTAATATTTTATCATTTTCATATTTAGCATATTTTTATCTTTTAAGAACAGTTTTCCTCCTTCGCAGCTGTGTTTGTCACTTCATGACATGCTCTTTAGAACAAGCTTCCTACAAGACAGAGAGGAGACGTGATAACTGTCTTCAGCTGTGTGAGCTGTGCTCAAACACAATGAGAACAATAGTTTTCGGTACACACAGAAGAAGAAAAGAAATAATTTACTTAGATTGCAACAAAGATTTTATAAAAAACTTCAAGCAGCAAAGATAATGGGAGCACTGGAACAACCTGAGAAGGTGATGGGAGTCTCCACCTCAGGAGGACTCCAGGGACATGTTAGACAAAGACCTGCAAAGAAGTAATACCAGTGCACTTAAAAAGTCTTTGAGACCTCTTTGAGACCATACTGTCCTTACCATCATCCTTTCATTTTTTTTTTATTTGCCACTAGTTTCATTTCTTTCCATATTTTTGTGGATCAGACACTACTCCTGTAAAGAAAAAAGGAAACAAATGGATGGTTGAGTGGACGGGTGGATGAATGGTTGAATGACTATAGTGATCTATGCATATTGATGGATTTCAGACAGTAGACTCTAAGATACAAGACCTCAGTTAACTCCTGCCTCATGAGATTAAGTCATTTAATTTACCTATGCTTCAAACCCCAGTCTCTAAAATGAGATGATAATAATTTATTTTTCCCCCTTCCAAGGAAATTACATGTTTATGTTGATATTTGGCAATCCAAAATTATGTTATATCATCTGGGAATATTTATATTATTCCACTAACAATGTCATACTATTAGGCACAACAACTAAATACCATAGTAGCTATGCTTTATTGTTATAATCAGATCATTTACAGTTCTGTAAATATGAAACAAATAATGAGAAGTACAGAATGATTTTACCCATAAACAGAAAATGTTTGTGTAGAATATTTTAGTAGCAACTTCTGGTAAGAATAAACTTGTTATTCAAACATTGAAGATAATCTGTAGATCTAATTCTTTAGACAACTTAATTTGTATTTTTTCCATCATTTATGAAAGGCGTGAAAAGACCTCTGACCCAAAGGGAAACAAATCTGAAAGTACCAAACATATTTTCTGTCATTTGAAAACAGAAATATCATTACTGTCAATAAAACTACAGCTGCAGCGAGCGTCTGCCAGAGATTTGATCTCAGCTGAAAAAAGCTAGTTCAGATTGTGAGCTTACAGCATTAGCCCTTTCTGCCAGGGAGACCTGGACTGTCGACATTACTGTTGAGTGTTCGCTCTCAACTCTGATTCCCTAAATCTGTTGTATTCTGCAGAAATGAACTTCTGAAAGATTTGGAAAAAAAAAATCCAAACCTCTTTCAATGAAGTCTTTCTGTTAACCAGTGTGAAATCCACCATGGAGATTTTGCATGTGGGAGAGAGGGAGGGGTAATGGACTCTCAGTTCATAGTGAGAACATATAATGTACGCTTCCCACAGAGAAGTTATTTCTTCAAGAAAATACAAATAGTTTCCAACCAATAATGTTTTCTTTCAGTTAAAACTGGTCAACTAACTTAACTGGGTGTGGACTTTGGGTCAAAATGCATTGAAATGGATGGCACAATAAAAGCCAATCCATTTACTATTTATCAGGATTTACTGATTTCTTTTTTCCTGACAATTTGGATTTTTTTCTCTCTCTTTCTGTCCTCAAAAGCTCCATTGCCCTTTCAGCAGCTGCTTCTGGAAAAAAAAAACACTTTTAACTCAATTGCTCATGTAAGAAGTTAGAGCCAGATTCTGATCTCTGACAGCTGTAAATATAGACAAAACCAATTAGTTTCAGGATAATAACTTCTATTGTATCAAAGTAAAAGAATAAAAGTTCATGAACTTTTAAAAACAGTGTTCATATATTTAGCTTAGACTCTTAAGGCTGAAAGACATTGAAATTTTGGATACAACATAGGTTGGATAATGACAGTGTTTTATCTTAAGTCTTATTTGACTTCATTTTAGCAAAGGTTATTAATTCACACTGGTTTATTATTCTTGAGTCTGACTATATTTTAGATTACATTTCTGAGACCTTCCTACAATTAGGTTGAATATGCTTGAGTAAGGGCTGTTTCTTTAAAAAAACAGCAACCAAAAATATAGGATCAATAGGAGGAGAAAACACATCTGTGCTAAATTGGGCTGTGTTCCGGGAAATATCAGCCAACATGAGGCAAAAGAAGAAAGAAACCCATCATATTTGTATTAAGAGATTTCATTCTTGGTGGGACTCCAGTTAGGGACGATTTCTCAGTTTGCTTGAAAACATAGAGAAGACAGCTGATATTCCAAGGTCTTCAAAGCCTGTCATGGGCCTGACTAAGACTTAGATAAAATCAAAACAAGCATTGGCAAGTTTGTATGTTTACCCAGCATCTGGCATTAGAGAAGCAAAGGATGAAAATGGAAATACAACGAATAATATTTTACACTCAGACAAAGTATGTTAAAGTGGAAATGAGGAGCAATGCTGGTTTTGTGCTCATATCAGTACCCTGCCAATACTGAAATCATTAATGGCTGCACCAGCCAACTCTGAATCCCAGTTATATGCATATTCACCACGCAAAATATAATAAAACATATGCAAAAGCATATTTAATGGCATGTGCTGGTGATAAAGCATTATAACATTAGGTTTCTTGCCCCTATATATTCCTCTCCCCAGACCAGTTCTATACGTAAGAAAGAGTTGGAAATCTGAGTATGTTCTGACAGTGAATGAATGAGTCCAGGCTCTACTTAGGCCATCAGTGAGCATTAATTCACTTTTGAAATCTGTCATCATAAGCATCTACATAGGATTATATAAGAACAGCCATACTGTAACAAGCCAAGCATTCAGTTAGCCCAGTATCTCACATTCAGAAATAATCAGTAGTGGATGCTTAAGGAGGAGTACAAGAAACAGGCAGCCATTCAATTATATATTTCATGCTAAAGTCTCTCAGCTTCCTGCAATATGCACCAAGTATAATACTCTTCTGCTCAACAACCTTTGATATTTTTTTTTCTGCGTTCACTTATCACATGGTTTTTGGAATCCACCTAAACTTTTGGCATCTTCAGTTTGGTGTCACAGGGAGAGCCGCCATTTAACCAGGTGCTATATTTATGGCATGGCTCACAGATTCCAGAGTTTGGCATACAGCACCCACCGTTCATATAATGCATTTATGGAATGATTTTATAAGGCTCCTCAGCTGGGACAATAAGTTGGAGAGATAGAATTAATAGTAGAAGAGAAAGAAAAAGAAAAAGGAAGAAAGTAAATGATTCTGAAAAAAAAAAAAAAACCAAGAAAAAAGTGAAGCCTAATATGGTGCAGTTTAAAGGAAGAAAAGATGCAAGTGGTATGAGCAGAAGAAGAGGACATGTTTACAGTTCTACGGGAGAACAGGAAATTAATACAATCCTGATAGTCTGCTTCTTGTTCTATGGAAAGAATAATGTAAAGCATGTTTTGATGTCCACAGATATGACAGTTCCTTTACTCTCTGAATTAAGAACAAATGTAAATTTTCACAAAAAAAACCCCAAAACCACCTTATTTACAAAATACGTACTATATGTCAAATGGCATTCAGACAAAACAGTCTTGGAAGAGGAATGTGAAATTTTTACTTCAGCTCAGTTGTCTTGCGACCTCTTACAGTATTTTTTAATTGCTAATGCATAGAATCAACATAGTGCACATACATAGCATCAGTAAGTATTTGTTGGTGTACTTTTTAATGGACTCAGCATTGAAACGTAGTCTCCTTTTCTGCTAGAGTCTTAAAAAATAAATGGTAGTTGGATAAGCCAGTAGAAAAATAAGAATGATCAGAAAAAGAATTGAAGCGAATATCAAGATGCTAGAGCCATGATTTCCACCTGAGGAACTTTTACTGGTACCTATTGTCCCTGGACACAGCTGTCAACATTGCGATTTTGTTAGAGTACACTTGGCTGCCTTTGTGTCTTTGTCAAGCCAGCACATTTCACAGCTATAAATACGTGGGCACCCCAGCATCACTCAGCATTGTTGCCTTTCTTTCTTGTATATTGTGCATCTCCATTGCAGTGTCAGGCTAAATGTCTTTTCTTGGCGGTATTCCATGGCAGGGTTTGCTCAGGGAAATCCAGGATATCTTTCATGGCCTTTGGGGGGTGGGGAGGCCGCACTTGTATAAACACAGAGATGGACTTGCTAGAAGTGTTTAAAACACATTTGATGTCCAGTCACTGACATACCAATGCAGCAAGTCCAAACCTATAGTTATCATGATCAGTTTTTTCAGCATCAAAGATGCTTTTGTGTTGTTGCTATAGGATAACTGGTACTTTGTCATGGGGGAAAAACAGCTTAACTCATGTGGTTTAAATGAAATCAGGATGGAAGCAGTTTATTGATTTATTAAGAATGTAATTAACCAGCAATCAGAGAACTATACATTCAGGATAAGTATCAGCAATACAAAAGATAAACCCCCCACTGCCCTGCAGTGAGGCAGCCCCAGGGGTGCCGGGCACACACCAGTATGGGTCCTGCCCCGGGGGTCTCTGGGGAGGGCAGCACCCATCAGCCTGCCCACTCCGCTTCCCCCCCGGGGTCTCTGCCCTGTTACAGATCTTGATCTTTCTCCTGTATTGCTTCTCAAGCTGACTCTTTCTCAGAGTTTCATTGCTAGTCCCCTGGTTACTGTTTAATTCTACTAGTGGTCATCTTAAGGAAATTTTATACTTGTACATTTTCTTTTGGTACTATAAGCTTTGGGGCAAAGCCCTTCTTGGAACAGTCCAGGGGGCTCCTCACACACACACAGTGTTTACACTCACTTTTCTTACCCAGGCCATGTTATCAAGAAGAGGCCACACGCTTTTCTACAATACTTCGTTGTACCAACTCAAATAGACTGATTAGTACAGACTTGCTCTTTCCATGGGCCAACTTTAAAATAAAGTATCATAAAGCCATGTTTTCTGCATGCTTCCATAACATGGATGCTTTCAAATAACTGCTTTCAGAAAGGAAATGTTGTCAGAAAAACTGTGCAGTGTATACCAGCTCAAGCAAAATCATGACATATATTTATTTACAGTCCCCTGGTAAAAATGGATAAAGCTTAAGTTTTTTGTGTCATTTTTGGCAATGCAACTTGAATTTCTATTAGGCCATTGAACAGATGCAAGCTTTGGCTTGTGGCTGGGCATCAACATGGGACTGAACATTTTGAATATTACACAGTTATCTCCCTTGCACAGCATCTGGCAAGTCCAGTCATCTGCGTTGCTAACTAAAGAATGGAAATAAAGTCATGAATTTAGATTCCTTCAGACTGATTTCAGTTCAGTGAAACAATGACAGTATATATGAGTTGAAGATCCATTCCACAGCTTTTACTCCTTTTTTTGGAATTAATTATTTCTTTGAGAAACTGGATACATTTCAGCAAGCACAACTGAGGTGCTATAAACCTATTTGTGAATTGAAAACAGAAAATTAATTCTATTGACCTTGTGAAATACAATTAGTCACCTGGCAGAAGAATAATGGTTTAGGTATCAGAGGGTGTGAGGGAAAGGAAAGAAAAAGCTGCTACATTGGCAAATGAAATAATACAGGAAAAATTTTGGAAAAATTAGGAAAATTTTGTCTTTGCAAGCTTTAATTGTATTTGAAAGTGCTGAACTCTTGTACTGTTTTGCTTACTATATCAGCCAGCAACCTTTGCTTACTGCATCAGTAAGCAAAGTTTTCCCCAGGAAAACAAGGGAAGCAAGTTCGTTCTGAATGAGAAACACCTCAGATGTACCTTGAACTGTCATTTCCATACAAGATACATTAGCATTAAGGATCTACAGCCAAATTGCAACTATCAATTTGAAATAGCACCTCACGCCTCTCAGTTCCTGACACCTCCATGCACCTAAAAATGTAGAAGTCACTCATTATCTTAGACATGAAATTGTAAGGAAGATTAAGCAGTACTTGGAGAAGCAATTGGGGTCATGTGTAAAGCAATCTCAAAAATAAGAAAGGCTAAAGGGAGATACATTCATGGAGAAAGGCAGAAGGAAGTGAACACCTGAAGACAAATGAGGAACTAGAAGAGATTTGAAGATTTAGACTGGAAAGGTTTAGAATGGCAAGCAGAAAAGGAAGACCAGACAATAAACATCATTTTGGCTATGAGTTTCAGAAGAAATAGAAAAGAAGAAAAGGAGGAAAGACAAAGAGAAGCACTTGAAAAGCAAAAAGGAGGTACTAGAAGAAGAGACATGATATCTCCACATTATGGATCAGGACAGAAGGACAAAGACGGCAAAATTTCTGCAGGAGAGGATGGCTGCAGCTTAAGAGAAAAGGATCCAGGTCACCCTCACTGAGAGCCATGAACTTTGGTGGACAGGTGGATTTGTGAGAACTTTACAGAGAGTGGAGAGATTAAATAGGTAACACAGACACAGTAGTAAGGAAAGGTTACCCCATATTTAATTAAATACCACCAGGAATGAACAAGAAAGCTGTGTTGCGTGAGGAATATAAGTATCTACTGTGGATTTAAAGAAAAAGGGACAGGGTCATGTTGGGGGTGAATCATTGCAACATTTAATAGAGCATGCTTAAGTAACTGTGTATGTAGCCATCGTATCCCAGTCCCTTTGACTACAGACTTCCCTAGGGATCAGATCAGCACCATCATTGAGAAAAATACTCAACTGAGATCATTACAAATTATTACAAACCATTTGCCTGATACAAACCTAATTGTAATCATCAGTGTCCAGTGAAACAGAATGAACTAATACCCATAGGAATTTCACAGCTCCCATCTCAGTGAATAAAACCAGCTTGTTTTTCAAATATTACCATTTTTAAAACTGAACTGTTCTGTCAGAATTGAAGTATTGTGTCAGATGCTGATTTTTCACAGGCAAGGGGAGAACTACTTGGCCTCTTTCTCTTTTTCCAGATTCCTGCAATAAAGCAGCCTACTGTAGCAATGATACTGCATAGAAAACGAGCTTCCCAGCTGAATAACCTTTGCCATCTCTCAGCATTTCCTGGACGTGTCCTGCAGCCAAGACCACGACTGGAATATTGTGCTCAGAGGGATTCCAGGTCCTTTGATTTGTGTCCACTCTTACACAGTGGCATGGCTGAGGGTGCTGGGGTGCCTGACTCTTACCACTGAATACAGACAGTGAAAGGTGAAAAGCACAGCAGCTGCCGTGGGAGGGAAACATGACCCCTCTGAAGCCGTGTTCAGTCCCTTGAGTGGGACTGACAGCCCGATCGCGCGAAGGAAAGAAAGTGGCGTAGGGGAAGCGATGGTACCGCTGCGCGGGGACGCGATCTTCCCTTCGCTTGCCACATGGGAAAAGCAGAAAAAAGGTCTCATCATTACTTTAGCCGAGTGCATTCAAGTGTGATTTCATCTGCAGGGTGCGTGTGTGTGTGCGTGTGCGTAAAAGACAACAGGAAGAAGCACTTAGTTTGATTGCACTCCAGCCATTTGCTGATAATGTCGTTGAAAGCAATTGTGTCTGATAATTTATGTTTTTAAAAGCCTGATTTGGAATAACAGCTTTAAAAACACTGAACAAGATTAAAAGAAAAAGGTGGGGATTGGAAAATTAAATCTGTAAATGGAATTTAGAATGGGTAACCTAGCATGCAGTGGGATGAAATTATACACAAATTGCTTTATATGTTAAAACTGCGTATGAAAACAAAGGTTTTGTTTCTCATTACACAGTTACCTAATAGTCTCAAAAAAGGGATGCCTTTTCACAAAAAAAAGAAAAAAAAAAAAAAGTGATAACTTGGATGTTAGCTTGGCAAGGTGTCTGAATATAATGAAGTTATATTCTCCTTGACTGCACTGTAGCAAAGTCACGGTTCAGACAGTTTCACAGCAATGGCATAGATAACAACTTTCTTAGGGACAGGGTCAAGTTAATATATCAGCTCTCACTGTACATGACTAAAAGGAAAAGCTTCTTGAGAAGGGATAAACACGGAGAACAAAACCTTCCACGATGGGAACAAATAACAGGACTTGGCTTTCCCAATACCTGCAACCTTAGGGACACATAATTCTCCTAGAAACCCTACCTTCTCAGCTGCTGTCAGAACAGACCTTCCAATAAATATATGCAGAGCCAGTTCTATTGTCCTGCCTACCATCATTACAAGGATGGGCTTGTGGATGGCGATCAGCAGAATGATTCTTATCTGTGCAAGACTGCGCATTTCTTACGAAAATATTACCTCAAAAATTGAGGTTTCTAGTTAGGATTTGTACTTGAAATGGGCAAATCAATGCCCATTCATTTCTCTTGAAAAAGAAAAGGTATCTAACTGATGACTTTGGATCCATGTTTAAAGTGAAAACAGTGTCTTTCACTCAGGGTCTTCTCTGTATTCAGAAAACCTACCACATTTAAGGTCTCTAGAGTATTACAGGTCAGGTTCTAAAAGCTCAAAATATGTAAAACCTTATGTTTGCAAGTTAGTATAATTTGAATCCTTTCCAAATCTTAAAAAAAACTTTACTGTTTGAATTAGTAGGCTACCACACTGAAAAGCCTCAAGGCATAAGTTGTATTCAGCTGCAGAAAAAAAGTTTAATTATAAAGCAAATAATATAGAGAATGGAAAATAAAAAGGAAGCAAACAATTTCTCTCCTAGTAAGTCATGCGGTGTTTGTGGATACTGTAATGAGCAGTTTCTTACATTTAAAAAAAATGTAAAATTTCAATTCTAAAAGGACCAGGTTGTTATAGGATGCTTACACAATATCATATATCTATATGTTGTACTTTTTTACAGTATGAAGTAATTTTAAATGTGTTTTTAAATTTTTAAATGAAAACGCTGAGAAACTCAAAGAGCATAATGACCAGACTTTGCCATGATCAGCACCTCAGGAACACTTAATTCAGAATACAAAAGAGCTTCAAAGAACAGTTTCTTTAAACATTCATAATTTTGAAACATTTTTTAAAGAATGTTCCTGAACTATGTCTTCCCTGTTAGGAAAAGCCTGCGAGGCGATTGTGTGTCACACAAGTGCTTCTGCCTCAGACCTTTACCTATGCTACATGGGATGCAGTTCTCCATTGCTAATGCCATTTTTGCCTTTCTCGTTCCCTTGAAGTGGTTCGATGACAAGATGAATGCTGACATTTCTCTTACTCTCCCAGATGCTTCCATACATCTAAGATGCGCATTTCTGTGTGGTAGCCCTGCAGCCTGGCCACAGCTCACAGATGTTTCAGGATAAACTCAGCATTTTAGGCCCAATAGCTTAACCAAGGTTAAAATTAATAATTTACATACCTAAGCAACATTGTGAACTCTTGCACATGTCTTCAGTGACACCAGAGGTGACTTTAAATGTAGAGGATTTAATTTTATCCTAGTGAGTGTGAACCAGGGAAGACTGAGGAGTTTCAGGTACTGTCAATGCTCTCAGTTGCATTCAACCTCAAGAAATCAGACAGTATCTCACCTGTCTAGGTGGACATTTATTTAATGGATCATCAGTGACACGTGGGTAAATATTCCAGTTACCCAAACTATCACCCCCATGGACTCAGCTCCCAAACTCAGATGAACAGTCAATCCTTGGGTGATCAGAGTTCAGAAAATTTCTTCTTGCATTCTGGCTCCTTATAATTGTACTTCAGATAAAGCTTGACACCTTCACTTCTTTGCTTCTAGCACTTATCTGAATAGCTGGACAATAATCAGCTGCACTGTTTAATTTTGTTAACAATATGGTTTAAGCACAAGCTGTTCCAATGTAGCAACAAAATCCAGGCCATACAGGGAAAAAAGAAAAAAAAAAAAATTAATACCATTCCCTCCTTATTTCAAGAGTTAATGGATGAAAGTAAAAATACAACACCTCCCCACTTCACACAGGTGTAATATCTCTGCAGGATTTTTTGGCTTCATAGATTCAGTGATCAGACAAAAATACACACCAATGAGAGTGAGGTCTGGACTACGTTGTCAATGTGCAAAACCTAAAATTATATCCTAACTTCCCTGTTTACTGGGGAGGATGTCCAAATTTGCAGATAATATTGAGTGGCTAGGAACAGCACATATATGAGACAAATACTCTGCTCTGGTATTATGACTACAGATTTCTTGATACTCTTTCAGCAGATGGTGTACTGTGACAACTATTTATCGTTCTGACCAATGCTGCCTTTTTATTGCCTTCTGTTCTCTCGCGGGCAAGTCATCTCCACCTGTTGCCTCCTTTTATGTGCTTGGGACTCGCCTGTGGCAGTGTTCCTGTGCAGTACGGAGCACATTCAGCAGGTGTTTGCATTACGCACTCAGTTTAAGTCTGCATTTGATAGTAAGGGCAACTTCATGTGTGTCTAGGAAAACCAAAGCAGAGTATTCCTAACACCCATGTGTTCTTCCCCTGAAGAATTTGGATGCCCATAGGAGAAGGTAGTAGAGAACAGTTACTGCTGATCAGACTTCCCATCTGTGTAGCAGGTATTTTCCCCTCCAGCTAAACGAAGCAATTACAGAGGACATTTTTTGTCTGTATGTTTGCCCAGCGAGGACAACAGTGATAGGAAAGGGCTGCTTCATAACTGGGATCCTTCATCTCATTTAACAGTAAAGATATATTTGCTACGGATAATTTATAAAGGACAAAGCTTATTGATGTGTCAAAACACAGCACAGGTCTTACACCACTGGTCATATTTAATCCTGCAGAAGTACTGGATACTGTTATATACTACATAAAGCTTTAGTTTAACTTTTTCATCACTCAAGCAGCTTATATGTTTGTGTATCTATCTAGATAGCAGTCAGACCATTGACCATATTAACGACATTTCACCAGGGTTCACAACATGTTGAGACAAAATGTGTCTCCTTCAGGTCATCACTAATAACATTGCAATGAAAAGTATGTGATCACTTTTTTCTGTCAATAGTGTAACAGCAGAAGTGTTCACTCTGTACGTGATCTATTACATCTTTATGGTGCTGTCTGGGAGATTTTATAGGACTGAAAATAGTCTGGGTTGCTCAATTACATGAAGCTGATCTGAGTGAACAATTTTATGTTTGAATAGATTCAAAGATGTATTAACAAACATATTTTGTCAACTTTGATTAGTAAAGACATCAGCAAGCAAATACAAATTACCCGACTAATCTTTCCTTTAAATTAAAGAATTCCTACATTTTAAATAGAGATAACATTTGTATTATCATTTTACAATTAGGAAGCTGAATTATTCATGACCATTTTGTACGTGAAAATATTGCTAAACATATGGAATATATAAACATGATATAATATTGAAAAGATTTATCCCACTAAAAACTAGTGTATGGAATTTTTGAGCATACACTGTGAAGCTTCCTCTGCTTGGCACGTATGTGCATGCTGTACACATTAATCACTGCACAGTTTGTTCCAAGATATGCATTATCCAAATAAAAAACCTCAATTCTCTAATATACAGTCACGGTTTCTGTTAACACAATACAAAAAAAAAAACAGAAGGAAAATATAGCCCAAGGCACAGCAGTTCTGTCATGGATGATGTCACCTGGAATAAAGTAGACAAATATTTTATCCTAATATTTTAAGGCACTAGTTGTGCTCATGTTTGAATGTCCTTTATTCAATTTAATGTAAACTGAATTGAGTCCCACACACTTTCAAAGCAACAAAAGTGAACACTTTTCTTCATATAAATTAATTTCTCCAATTTTCAAAGGGGAAAACCAGGATATAGTTAGGCTCTGTTATTTAAAGGTTAAAGATGAGTTTATTATGCTATAGAATGAAAGGAAGCAGGTCTGGTATGACACAGATCATAACAGTATAACAGAGACATCTAACAATAAGCTTTGCCTAAAGCTCCTCATTTTCGTTCTCTTGCTCCATGGTAGAGTTGTCTTTTGTAGAGATGCTGTATCTGTCAGTGTATCAGAGGCAGTCCCAGAAAATTTGTTCTCACAGTCAGTATCAGTAGGTTCTGCTCTTCAAACAAAAGAAAAATGCAGGCACTCTGCAATCAGATTACAGGTTTAATATTCTCTTCTTTATTTATCCTGCCCAAGGGAAGAGTAACTTCAATGCATCCTAATCAAAACTTTAGATGGCTTTCAAATGAATGGAGCATGAAAAAAGATAATTATATTAAGGTGAGAAGCAGTTGTCAGCCAAAAACTGAGGAAAAGAAGATATTTGGGGCCATTTGTATAACACAGAAATCTAGAAGAAAGGTTCTACTGAACTCGATGAGGTTTCACTGGAATTACCAGGAGGTAAGATAGAGAAGTGGCATACAATGCAGCAAATGTACACTTGTATCTGAGGTTGGAGCCTTCTAGGAAAAGGGGCAACACAGTCAGAGCAGAGTCTGAATGTGCTGCCAGACCCCCAGGAATCTCCGAATAGTGTTCATTGCTCATGTGCACCTGAACTTTACAGGATACTCAAGGAGTCCAAGGCCTCAGACGTACTGAGTACACACCACACAGGTGGTCTGTGCATATACGGTAAGACCAGTATACCTTGTGTGTGTTGAATTTACTACCGATGAGCCAAATGGTGCCTGTGAACACCTCTCCAGAACATACCAGAAAGAAATTAGGGAGCCTAAACTGAAATGACAGCAACATGCTGTCTATTTTTCCAGAGTTACCTTTCATTGGAAGACAACATCTTCACTGGAGGAAGACAGCCTCACCCACATCCAGTGCAGGAAAAGTTGGGGGAGAAAAGAGGAAATAACAAAATGGAGGAAGGAGAGAATGGTGAACAGGGACACAGGTTAGTGTCATAAGTTAGTAGAAGTCATTGCTAAACGTATGGCTCATGTTGCCTTTATCAGCTACACAGGGACCAAAGTGCAGAATCCTGTGGGTTTCAATAATAGAAAGAAAGTAGAAATCTGTGCTAATTCCAAAGCTCCTGAGTGAATATCCATCTATGGGGTATTTTATATCTTAATGTAAAGTCAATTAAATCAGTATGCATGTACATATTTCAAGGACTATTTGATGATGTTGGACATTCAACTCAAAGTTTTCAGGATTGAGGTAATTATGTTAGAGGATGGTTGGTTAGATGGCACAACAAGCATATTCTAAGCTTTTCTAAAGTCGTTTAAGCAAAATTTGCAATAATCTTACTAAGTCAACCTCTCAGCAGTTATAAACCAGCACAGTCATTTCCAGTTCTATGAACTTGCATTGAATTATGCCAATGAAAGAGTTGGCACTGTCATAAATTCAGGGTCCTTTTGAATTCTATGGATTTACATTTTTTATGCCAACCAGTTAACACATTATGCAGAGCTGGTTGTTTACAGCCAGTCTGTGTTGCAAGTATCAATCAACTTAATGTATCACAAAGCTAGATTTCTAATCTAAGCTAATCGCCTAAAGCCCCAGATAGTCAATGCCAAGAAACAGTCATTTTTTCTTGCACTAGAGCACAGTTCTCCTCTCCTAATATGGATGATTTGATCTATTTTAGGTGTCTACTTTAAGAGAGATGAATCTTGCCCTAAAACTTCCTGCCACTCTCTGTAGACATACACAGGCATCTGCCCAGATTAATTCCACCTCCAGCTTTAAAATAAGGTGAGTCACCTTTTGGAGTGGTCTGTAGCTTTTACTGTGAGAGTAGCCCAGGATATGAATCAGATAAGCAATTTTTAGACACCTAAATTTGGGACAGGTGAAAACTTGCCACCATTCCAGGAGCTTTCAAAAAATCAAGGGGAGCCAAGAGTTCATCAGTTCATTATATAATTGTTTCTGCTTTCAAACCTACATGTCACCCAGGAGGGTACCATACTCCTTCAATAATATGGGAAAAGTGCTAAGAGCTTTACGTTTAGACAGTATTAAAAGATGAAAATGCAATGGCCAGAAGTTCAAATATACGGAAACATATAGAACACAAAATGGATGTCCTGAGGGAGAAGTACCATTTCCTCTTTTCCCCTCAACACTGACCATCAATTTGAAACAGATTAAAAAGCTTTAGTACATGTTCATACTTATGAATGGCAGAGATTCTTATCCAAACTCTTCAGCCACTCTGTGCTCATTACCTTCTCCTATACTGAACAGATGAGAAATGAGTATGGACAGCGATTGAACAAACTGGCATGGAAACTAAGCCTAAAAGATGTAATTTATTCATCCAAGTTGCCCTGATATAAAAAAATGCATCATTATTTAAAAAAAAGTAATAAAGTTATAGCTCTGTGAATGAGGAATGAAACGACAGCACATATCTGGATGCTTTTAGGAAAATAACATGTTTGAAAGTTAAAAAACCAAAACACAAACCCAGCAAAAAACACTGACCCCAGTGTAATAGAAATCTTTAATATTTGAACACCCACGCCTCCCACGTTCATAGCACAAAAACTAATGTGTCAAGGTTAACACTGTATCCCATTTTTAGTAATCATCATCATTAGGAATGTAGTACTGAGTACTTTATGAACAACTATCAATTGCTGCTTTCTGTAAAAGGCTCCAATAGTTTTATATTAAAGAAACATTTTTATGTTTACCCTAATTATTTATGGGATTCTCTCCAGCTACTGAATTAGGAGAAAAGGGGATTTAAATGGTCCATGTCAGAACAAAGAATGGGTATTTTATGAGTTTAGTGCTCAGATTATTACTCTGCACTGGCATTTGCCTTACCACCTTGACAGACTGCAGTAATTTAGTAGATTGTATTCCATCACTTCTTTAATTACAATGCTTCACTGAGCAGTCACTTGTGCACTTGCTAAGAATTTTCTACTAAGGAATTGTTCTGTCCACTGCCATCAAGCCATAACTTGAGGACTTAATAACAAAGGTACATGTATGTAGCCAAAAGCTAGTTGTGTGGAGAGAATGACAACCAGCACTGCACAAAAAACCACTGTGGTCAGATACAAAAGGTAACTGTCAGGCACCAAATCAATCCATCAGCATTCTGCTAAATAGCTATGTTACATCTCAGTGCTGCAAAGATCCAAGTAGCCTCTTTTTCCAGTGCAGGTTTACTGAGGTGCGTATAAGAATTGACTTGCCTAATCTCAGGCCCTCCTATTTTCTCCATAAAGATATAACTTGTCTAACACACTCCAGAATCCTCCATTTCCTGGCTATAAAAAGAAGAAGATTGCATATGAGAAACAAAAAAGATCATTAGGAAAATCCTAGTATCATTTCATGTCAATAAAATCTTCCTTATGAAAGAACTAGAAGTAGCTCTATAAATGCTAATAAATAGCTTGTTATTAGTCCTGAAAGGGGGTTTACTTGTCCCATATTCACAGACAGAAAGGCAGAGGTTGTTCAGTAATTTGTTCAACATTACACAGTGTAATTGTGGCACCCACTCTGACTCAGGTTTTACAAAAAACGTCATTACTTCCTATCATCCATGGTAATACTAAGAAAAAGGGCTGGAACTTCTGACCTTCTGGTCTGGTCCTTTATGCACTGAAACAAAATCTTGCTTCCTCTCAAAACCAAAGGCTTGCACTTTTCAGTATAAAGATATGTAGCCATAAACTTTCCTGAGGCTATTTGGATGACAGTTCAGCTCAGTTTGGAAACAGTTCAGGGAGTTTGGCAGGTTATTAAAAAAGAAAATCTCTAAAATATCATAACTGTAGGGGAAAAAAAATCCTTCTCTCATAAACAGTTGCATCTCCATAATTAATCTTTGGGGGGATGTTGTTCTGGTTCTTTTAACAGAGTTATCAGAAGAGAGGAAGTTTAAGCCTTGTGAAGTAGGACAGAGGCTCCTCCTTTACTCTGGAATATGCACTGAGAACACACATCACTCTTAGTTTAACACAATTAAACTTAGTAAAATACAGTTAAACTAATTTATATTAGTGTATAGGACAGGGGAATATCTGCCAAGAAAACCTTGAAACAAGCTATCCCATGAGAACAACTTTTTCAGCCAGGGCTGAAGCTTCCCTTGCTGGCACGAGGACATGGGCACTGTACTGCATAGCAGCTCCTGTTCCAGGGTAACTGGAAACCCAATTAAAACAGCTTGAGGGGCTTATCAGTTTGTGTGTCAAGCCCTGTAACTTAAGGGTAGCAATTACATAATTTCCCACTCCAGACCAATTTGCTTTGGTCCTATGTATATCAATATTGGTTTTAGTTAACATTTTTTTTCTGCACATAAACCTAAGTGTGTTTTAAATGATTTTTCTTCTCAGCTGTCTTCCAAACAAATCCTAACCCATCAGCTGGTTGATTTTTCTCAACACACATTACTGTAATAATAATGTTCATTTTCCCCTACTTAGCAAAATACAGTTTATTTAAAGAAATTAGATGTCAAATGAAAGCAGAGATGAAAGAACCTGCATAAAAACATAGGAATTAGCACTCTTTGACTCAGAGTTTTCTCTTAATTTTTTCTTTCCAGCTGGTATCAACTTTTTAGCCACTCACAATCTATCGCAAGTACTTTCCTACACTAATTAAGAATCCAAACTACGAAACATTTATGTGTAGATAAAGCAGACACTAAACAGACATTTATATCAACATTCACTTTTTTCCACATAACAGCCCATGAAAAGTTAGGTAATTCCATATCAGAAAAACTCCATTCTTACAAGAATGAATTCCTCAAATATGATGAAAAATTAGTATCTTTGACGTTCAAGAAGCAATAGTTAACCAAACTCCTAGTATACTCCAGTATTAATAGGCCCTGCCAAGTTTTCAGCAGGACTCTGCGCATTTACTTTTGTAGTCTCTGAAAGTACAGTTATAAATATACTTCCTCTGGTGACACTGAAGCTTTAAGCAACTCATTCCTGCCTCATCAACACCCTCTCCAGTGCCGTGGGAAAATTGTTACTGGTTCCAGAACATGAAAAATATCCGTGAACAACCCTTGGACAAAAATAACTGAAAAAAAAAAAGTTTTTAGCCTTAGCCAATTCCTTGTTCAGTTCATTGCACAGTGCCACAAAAAGTTATACCAACACAAATGATGCTGATGAATGTCTGAGAAAGGGAAGATGCGTACGCTGGCACTGGTACCATAGGTTTGTAAGTGTAGCAGCACTGACAGAGGGATTTCAGTGTCACCAGTGCTGGTTCAGCAAGGCTGCTCCTAAGCATTCCTAAGGGATCTGCTAACATGCTGAGAGGTAAGTTAGGGCTCCAACCAAATGGTGAAATGTAAATCCTACCATCTGTATCAAGACAACTGTCTTTGGTTTTCAAAGATGAAGTCAGAAAAAATAAGCATGTATCCTTTAGTACCCTTCTGTATCTTTAAAGTGTCTTTTATCTTAATTTACAGATAATTAATAATTAATGAAGAAAAAACAGAAGCAGACAGAATTGGATCAAAATGTTTTATTATAATCAACATGACTAAAAAGTACTACTATGGAAATTCAAGTCAGTATTGTTTCCAATTTTAGTTAGCCTAAAAAAAATCAAAATTAAATTTTGATATATTTAACATGTTCATAAACATTTTAAAAATGGACCTATTTAGACAGATTCCCTGGTTTATTTTAATACATTGTTACCGCTAAATTTTCTAACTGTAAATGCAACCATTTTATGAAGGTAATAACCTAAAAATATGAGAAATATTGCAGTAGTTGCTTCTACATTTTGATCACCAAATTAGATACACAAATCATAAGCATGTAAAAATACTGCAAAGCATTGTGGAAGATTCCTGTGGCAATATCACTACAAACACATTTAAAGTCTGGAAGAATTCCAGTAGTGCATTGAAATATAAGGCAATATTGCATAGCTTTTTAAATTAAAATGATGGTGTCATTAATACAAAGTTCCTACAGAGTATTTTTTACACAGATAATGAAAATATCAGGGAAAGCCTGAAACTGTTATCTTGCTTTTCAGTGTATTCTCAAAAAATCAGATATATTAAGTAAGGCCATACACTTCATGTAGTCAATTCTCAGTGGTATTTCAGGAAAGATTTATCGAACCAGTAGATTGTTTCCTCTCAGATACCGCTGAGACATGTTCATGGAATTCTAAGATGTTTACAGTAAATTAGAAGCTAATTAGTTGAACTGAAATGCCAGCACCTGCTCCTGCATTATTTAAAAGAAGAAAGGAAAAAAAAATTTAGGGTTTCACAAATGGAGATAATACTTCAGGGCCTGGATTTCTCCAAGCCTATTTAATCATTTGAAAAGGCTGTCGGAATTATTAGGTTATGAAACTCAATCAGTGCATCTTAGATATTTTTCCTTCCTGCAGCTTTATAGTCATTATTGTATTAAGATTCTGGCAAACAAGGCCAACAATATTTATGGTTCCTGCCATAACATTAAAAATGCATATCCCATTCAGATTTTATGAATCTTGAATTGCAGCAGGAAATGAGCAGTTTAGATGATAATTGACTTGTAAGGATTAGAACAGTTCAGGTTTCCCCCTGTGCAAAGAGAAGGTTCATCTGAGGTCTTACAGATAGATGATAATTCTTCCAAAACATCACATCTGTCTCTACAAAAAGGTGCTTTTGTTCTGGTAACTCTATATTGTGGCAATAACAGTTATTAGGAAATCAGATAGAACAGGCACAGCTAGCCAAATTGTGATGGGAAAATGAGGGTGAAATCCAAATCAAATATTAGATACATGTGACATTTTATATAATGCACAACCAAATAACCTGCCAATCCTAATGAGCTTGTAATTTAATCAGGAAAGTATAGTGCACAAGCAATTCGGGATGGGAATGTGTACTGCCAATGAGAGGATCAAAGTAATAATAATGCTCTTAGAAGGAGTTGGATTTCACATGGACAACAGGAGAAATTTTCACACTACATGAATTAAGAAGCTTTTCATATCAGAGAAGATCCCCCAAGGGAAAGTATTGTGGCAACAGGCATGAGGAACCAAAAAAGGAGAGTCATAGGGAGAGGATGTTGAGTAGAAACAGCTGTAATTTAATAGGGTAAATTAAAAGCAAAATTGCAAGAGGCAGAGATAAAGACACCGGGAAAGATCTACGTGAACCGATGTAAGAAGGAGGGTGGTAGAAGAAAGAGAAGGTTAAAAAGAGGACAGGCAACATGCTCTCTGTTATTACAACCAGAGCGCCATTTCCCAGTAGGAGTTCCACTTCTTAATATATTTTCCTGGTGTTCTCTCTCCTCCCAGAGGAAAGGCTGAGCTCTCTTATAGCACTGAGATGTGTTCATGGAACTCTAAACTCACCACAAATTAGAAGGTTATTGGTTGAACTGAAATCATTTCTGTCTGTTTCAGCCTTGCAAGCACACAAACGCACATGCAGGCTCCTGGTACTATTTACAGGAACCCATCCTGAAATCAATCTGAGCTGTGCTGTGTCTGCTCAGCCTGAGATATCGGCTCTTTGCACTCTCAGGCTTTTCAGAGGACCAGGATTAGTTCTTGAGCGTGTGCTGATTGCACCAGCAGGGCCCCAATTTCATAGACTGGAAGACAAAGTTTTATTCAAAAAGGGCTGAGAAACCACTGCCCTCTTCATTCCCCTCAGCAATCTTTGGAGATGCAGGAGAATGCAAAATGCATGAGGAGCACCCGGCCTGGGAGGTCCTTGCCACAGTACTCCTTTACTTTTTACTTACTACTTTTGCTTACTACCTGTTGCAGTATTGCACTCAAATTCTTGAAAAAAAAAAACAACCCAGAAATACCAAATCTTCTTCAAAACCACTCACGTGGAGAAAATACCCTGGTGGCAAGTTGAAAGAAGAAAGCTAATGTGTATGGTGCTCTGGTTTAGTAAAAAACATCTAAGAGACTTTACTAAGTCTCTAAGTTAGATCAGCTATCTCAAGTTTCACTTGGACTAGGAAAGAAGCCAAGAGAACATGGAGTATGGTTTCTTTTTCCTTGGACTGCCCTAAAAGTAATAGCATTCAAGAAAGAAACTTACATTTTGTTCTGGTTTCACATTGCCACCAAAACAAGTCCCTCCTCTCCTCTTCCTTATCCCAGCTTCTTTTTTCACTCTGAGTCTTTCTTTTGCGTTGCTTTTGGAGATGCCTCTCTGGTCAGCCTTATCAACTGGTTGAGTTCCCAGCCCCTGAGACCAAACAGAGCTTGGCGGCGGGAAGGGAGTAATCTCCCTTTTCAAAAGCTGTTTTGGTTATAGCCACATTTCATTATTCCATTTCAATGAATAATTACCAAGGTTTAATTATCCTTTCTTACCATCAGTATGCAAGAGGCAAAAATTTCTCCTTTTATTTCTTTTATATTCTACCTCAGTATAAAGGCACAGGAACCAACCAAATACCCCCAATGGAGCTTGTTATCTAAAATAAGCTCAGAAAGCCTCCTCAATAATAATAGATTTCATAAATTGCCCAAGATCCCTGTTAACAGATTAACTATTTTAGTTTTCCAGCATAGTTCTGATTTTTTTTTCTACCCTTTTCTATATTTTTATCTCAGTTAACTTATATGTCCTCTTTTGTAGCTACCCTAATTGTTAACCTGACCGTCAATCAACTCACCAGACCTGATCTGCAATGGTAGTATGCTTAGAAGTCCCCAAAAAGCAAGAAAACCTTCTTTGTTTGTATGCCTTGCTAACCATGAATTATGCCGTGACTTTGTTTCAGAATTTGGCTTCTAAACCAGACAGAAGAATATTACCATTTTCATGTTATTCTTCTAATAAGAATGAATTTGCAAAGTTCTTAAGAAAAATTACATTATTCTAATATTCTATTGGAACACGTATAAGAACATGTTCTTTAGTTTAACTGAACTGAACCATTTCACTTCAATGTGATATTAAACTGGTTATGGCACCATAACATCTCTCGGCATTCACACACATCAGGTCCCCATTCTCTCCCATCAGTAAGCCTAATGAAAACCCACATCATGCAGTGTCATACTGTGTTCTCCCTGTACACACTGCATGGTGTTTTATGGAACCACCACAGGAGATGGAGACTGTAGATCCAGCTCACAGGAGGCCTGAGCTATTCCCCCAGTACTACAGTTTAATGCCAAACAGAATGATTCCATTAAAAGAGTATAAACATTTCCACATGGGGGGAGAGGAATTTTTTTTCCTTTTCTCAAAGAGCAGGAATTCCAAATTTCACTCATCCTATATCCTGTGAGTCTCATACAAAAAGTCTAATGTATGGACACCTGTGATACCTTTTTAGAGTGTACAACTCTCTATGTATTATGTGATGAATTTGAGGGAGCTGGAATACATGTGGATCATGCCTAAAAATTCTTAGCTTACCTTTGTCATGGTTGTAAAATAAAGGTTGGTTTATGAGAATACAGAAGCTTTCAACCTGAGGTATTCTCTTTCTCAGAAAAAAGGGATAATGAGGAGACAAGGCTTTCCACTGGCTTTTGTTTTTTAAATGTGATGGTGGCTATGGAAAAAATTTACTAAAAAAAAATTAAAAAAAAGAAATAAAGGAAAATACTCTCCAAAGAAGTACCAGGCACAGTTCAGTAACATGGGGCCCTGAGACAAAAGCTTGAAGAGAAATAAATATTGTCATAGAACAGTAACAGAAGAGGCTTAAAACTGTGGACAGAGACACAGGCTCTTGGTTTTCCCATTTTCATCAAAAATGAAATGTGTATAAACTCTGAAAAAGCAAAATGAAGATACAAAGTAAACTCAGGCTTATCATCCCATTTGAAGCCAAGTTCTTGTTCAGACTGGAACCAAGCCAAGTTCCAAGCGTTACTTTGAAGACCTTGTTGAACACTCCCATCCTCCAAAAATATTCTGGCTTTCAGTTCAGAAGAGTGGATTGACCAAGCGTTGACATCTTTGCAGAGGGATCTCTTCAGCTCTGAGCCTGTTTGTATCCCTTGGGATCTCCCTCCCCTAATCTCTGCCTCTCACCACAAGCATGGCCAAAATCTCCAGCAAAAGCCAACACCTTTGCACTATTTTTGTTGTTCAATACAGTTCAGTAAACATTAGCAAAGCTGTCAGATCTGTTTAGAGTTATTTAAAATTAGATTTTACTGCTTCTAGAAAGAGGGATTCTCTTACAGTGGACATCCATGTCTAGCTGCTAACACAAAGCCAAGCTCTTTCCTTACTCCGGTAGCCCCCAGCAATCTCGTGTGATCACCTCACTGCCTGAACATGAGTGCATGCATGCATTAATGTGTCTCCATGCATGTGTATATTCAGGTGTGAATTCAGTGGAAGGGACAGGCAGAAAGGTCTAAGTCATTTGTAATCCTGTTTCCCGGAGCAGTGGAGCTATTCTTATTCCAAGTGCAACATTATACTATGCTTTCCTTCAGCTACCACAACGCTGTATACCAACCTCAGGGAGCTGCAAAGAGACTATGATTTTTGCATTGGTGAGAAACATTGCCCATTCCCCAGCGGGGATGAGGAACCCTTCCTTGGCTGAAGCCTGAGCAGCATGCCTGACCACATCATGTGGCCCTTTGGAAATCAAAATGTTCTAATTTCCAATATGAAACCAGTTCTGGACTGAGGGACTGGTTGACAAAATATTATTGGCTTGAATCCTAATCAAAACAGCATCATTTTCAAAGGCACCTGAACCATACTGAAAAAAAAACCATTTTGGCTCTATTTCCCAGAACAGAAATAACTCCATTATTAATTTATACCCCTAACTGGAGCAACCACAAATAAGGCAGGTTTTTGGCTAATCAATTGACAAGTAAATCAGACAACCCTATCATGCTTCATCAGCAGATGATAAATAATACAAGAATGAACATTTCTGTATCTAGCCGTGCCTAAGGCATTTGGGAATGGAGAGAAAACCCTCTAAAACAATGCTTTCAATGGTTGACCAAGCCATTATTATGAACATATTTTATTTATTACTAATTAAAACATGACCAAGTTGGGTTTTGTTGCATATTAAGTAACAAGTAGAAAATTTGCATGGCAATTTCAAAGCGCTCTCTTTCAAAATCACACTGCTACATTTTTAATGTGGGTGGATTAACTTTTCCTTCTATAAGTGTTGCTGAGTGTTTCTTGTTCTGAATATATATGCTTCTTCCCAACTGAAGTCAATGCATTAGTCAGGCTATCACCAACATAAACAAATGTAATCTATTTCATCCATTGATTAAACCAGCAGAGCCTGAAGGAACATTTCGCCATCCAGGAAACCAAATGGGTATTTATAACTTCCATTCATGCTCTTTTTGCATATAGATTGTGAAATCGTAGAGGAGGCATTTTGGTTTCTGTTCAAACAGAGGGATCAGTCAATTTTGCAAAAGGAGCTTATTGCAAAATTTCAATAAATGTTGCAAAGTCGAAGACTAAATCTCCCAGTAAGATGTTGTATATTTTAACAGGATCATTACACAAGTTCCCAGCCTGAAACTTGAAATACATCTGCTTTAAAAATATTTTTTTATCTTCCTTTCCATATTTTCATAGATGAGACAAGAACAAAATAAGGAAAGGATTCTAAAGAAAATGGACACTCATACAAACTCTTTCATCTGAAACAACAAGAAAAAATATTTAGAAAAAATACAGATTTTTTTTAAAGGTAAAAACTTAGCTATGCTAAGGCACATGGAGGCCAGGGAGGTGACTCAAGATAGCCAGCATGGCTTCACCAAGGGCAAGTCCTGCCTAACGAACCTAGTGGCTTTCTATGATGGTGTGACAACAACAGTGGACAAGGGAAAACTAATGGACGTCATCTATCTGGAATTCTTGAAAGCCTTTAACACTGTCCCCCACAACATCCTTCTCTCTAAATTGGAGAGCTATGGATTTGATGGGTGGACTCTTTGGACGATAAGGAATCAGTTGGATAGTTGCATCCAGAGGGTAGTGGTCAACGGCTCGATGTCCAGATGGAGACTGGTGATGAGTGGTGTCCCTCAGGGGTCTGTACTGGGACTGGTGCTGTTTAAAATTTTCATCAATGACCTAGACAGAGAAATTGAGTGTACGCTCAGCAAGTTTGCAGCTGATACCAAGCTGAGTGGTGCAGTTGACATGCCAGAATGATGGGATGTCATCCAAAGAGACCTGAACAAGCTGGAGAGGTGGGCCTGTGTGAACCTCATAAGGTTCAA
>BOSO01003363.1:10379-20426 GCA_018403395.1 Gorsachius goisagi
AGGACTGCTCCCAAAATCTGATGGGGGCACCCTGCACCCCAGGACTGCCCCCAAAACCCAATGGGGACACCCTGTGCCTCAGGAGCATCCCCAAAACCCGATGGGGACACCCTGCACCCCACGGGCACCCCCAAAACCCGATGGGGACACGCCGGGGGCGGCAGCGGGAGGCGCAGCCACGCCGGGCTGGGCCGGGGTCCCGTCCCGGGGGTCCCAGCCCCGCCGGGGCAGGGGGTCCCGGGGCGAGGGGGTCCCCTCTCGGGGCCCCGCGCTCCCCTCCTGGGGCCGGAGGGCCCCGTCCCCCGGGTCCTGCCCTGACCGGGCCGGGGTCTCGCCCCCGCTGGGCCCGGCTGCCGAGCCCGGCTCCCGGCGGCCGCGGGCGGAGCGGAGCGCGGCGGGCAGCGAGCCCCGCGGCGGGCCGGGGGGCGGCGGGGGAGGCCCGGCGAGCCCCCACGGGAACTGGGGCGGCCCCGCATGGCGTGGGGCCGGGGGCCGCGGCCTGGGGCGGCGGCCGGGCCGGGCCCGGTGGCGGGCGGGAGGCGGCGGCGCGCACTAGGCCGCGCATCCCCGGGCTGGCGTGGCGGCGCGGCCGGGCGCGGCGCGGGGGTGGCGGGCGGGCGGGCGCGGCGATACCTGGTCCGTGATGCTGAGAATCCCCATCTCGGGGCCGCCCTCAGCGCCCAGCTCCCGGCATCGGGCTCCGGCCGCGGCGGCTCCGCTCGGGCGGCTGGCGGGGCGGGGAGCGGCTGGGCCCGCCCACCGCCCGGGGAGCGGCCGCCGCCGGGCCGCAGCGCCGCCGCCGGCCGCCATCGCCGGGGCCCGCCGAGCCGGGGGGGTGGGGTGGGGGTGGACCGGGACTCCCCGGGGGCCTGCGGGAGGGCGGCCCCGGGCCCTTAGGGAGGGAGCCCGGCCCGGGGCATCCCGGGGTGTCCCCCCGCCGTCTGCCGGGTCCCCCGAGAAGCGGCTTCCCCACGGGCACCGCTGCTTCCCCCGGCCCAACCGCAGCCCGCGGGGGAGGCTGGGGCGGCGGGCGAGCGTCCCATCGCACCGCCACGGCCGGGGGCGAGCCGCCACGGAGCCCTCCCTGCCCCCGGTCCGCGGGGTCCGGCCGGCTGGAACCGGCCCCCCTGGGCGGCTGCCGAGGCGTCGACCGGCATCGCCCCGCAACGCCTTCCCTGCCACCGCCCAGCCCTGCCGCCGCTCCGGCCCGGCGGGACCGCTCGGTACCGGGGCAGGAGCTGGGCCGGGGCGGGGGGGGCGGCTCTGCCCGGCTGCTCACCCGGCAGCGCCGCTGCCTCCCCGCTGCCCCCGCTCCCGCCCGGGACGGGGTCAGGCATCGCCTCACCCGCTCCCCGAGCGCCTCCGGCCCCCGGGCTCCCCCCACCCCGGGCCCTCGCTGCGGGCAGGCGGCTCCAAGCGCGGCCGGGCCGGGCCGCATGGCGGGTGTGGCCGGGGCCGCGTCGGGCGGCGGAGGCGCTGGGGCCGGGGGGCGTTCGTGTCGTGTGTCTGGCCCGGCCGTTACCCAACCGGGAAACCACGGTGGAGGGACGGGGCCGGCGGGGAGAGAGCAGCGGGAACCGCTTGGGGAGGCGGGGGGGGGCGAGGGCCGGTGCGCCCCACCGGGGCCGGTCTGCCTGCCTGGGCACCGCTGGGCCCCCCAACCGGCGCCGGGCCCCCGGCTACGTGGGGGGGGGGGACGCGGGGTCCCGGGGCGGGGGGCGGGGGGGTCCCGGGGCCGCGGCCCGGACTGCAGCTCCCGGCGTGCCCCGCGCGGGAGGCGTCGCCTCGCCCCGCCCCGTGACGCGGGCGGGCTCTATGGCGACGCGGTGACGTCGCGGTCGGGGTGAGAGGTCACGGCGGCGGCGCTGCCGGTGCGAGGGCAGCGGAGCCGCGTCCCGGCCCCGGTCATGGCGGCCCGGCGGCTCCGCGGCGCCCTCCAGATCGGGGCGCGGCAGCGGCTGCGGGCGGCGGCGGCGGCGGCGGCAGCGCCCGGGAGGTGAGGGCTCGTGCCCCGGCGGCGGCACCGGGCGGGGCGGAGGGGCCGGGCCGGGCCGGGCCGGGGCGGGGCCGAAGCCCGGGGGGCCTGGAGGTCATACGGGGCCCGGGGGGCGCCGGTGAGGGCCGCGGGGCGTCCGCCAGCACCGGGCGGGCCCCGGGGGGCGATGGCGGCCGAGGGCACCGGGCAGGCGCGGGGGAGACCCCGGCGGGGCGAGCGGTCCCGGTCCCCCGCGGTCCCGGGGACAGAGACCCCGGTGGGGGCGGGAAGCGGGGGCCCGGGGCCGTGTGGGGGGGGGGGTGTCTGTGCCCCCGGGCAGGAGCGGTGCTCGGTGCCCACCGGGAACCGGGGGCCGCGGCAGGGCCTGACCTTGGGGTGGTGGGGGCCGAGCCCCGGGAGCGGGCGCGGGGGCCGGGCAGGTGCCAGCACCTTCCTCGTGGGTCCGGAGCGATGTCACCGACAGCGGCGTCACGCTTTGCTCGGGTCCCGGAGACCTCAGGCCACCCCGCCGTGTCCCCCGCCGGCGCTGACCTCTGCGCCACCGGGGCTCCTGCCAGCTCGGGGCCGGCACCGGGCGCTCGGGGACAGGGTGGCTCTGGCGAGCCCTGGGCAAGCGGCCACGCCGCCGGCCACCTCAGCGGCGTGGGAGCGACCGGAGCGTCGTGCCACGGCACCGGGTCGGGAGCCGTCTCTGCCGAGCCCCGTCGCGGTGCGCGTACGGCACCAAGCGCTGAGCTGTGGCGTGGGTGACGGGGGAGCCATCGCCTTGGGCGGGGGGGGCCGGTGGCGCGGCTGCGGGGGCTCAGCTCCTCCGGGGACCCCCGGCGCTGCGGTGCAGCCAAGGGCCACAACCGGGGCTCGCACGGCTCGGCCGCACCAGCCCGTCCCCGGCGCTGCCGGCTATTTTGGGCGCTCGGGGGCTGCCAAGCGCCCCGGGTGACTCCTCTTGGCGCAGGAGCGTCCCGTGGCTCCTGGGAGAAGCGGGACCTTTCTCCCTCGGTCACCAGTCCCTGGAGGAGAGACGCTGTGACCCGCGTCCAGGCACATCCTAAAAATACCCGCGCTGTCCCGCGGGCACCGGGCGCTGCCCAGCATGGCTGTCGGGGCCAGCCCCGGGTGGCCAGGGTCACCACCCGCCACCGCGATGCTCGAGCTGCCACCGGCTGGGACTTGGTCGGGCGGAATGAAGCTGAAGGAGCCGATGGCTGCGGGAGGACCCCGCTGCCGTCCCCGCAGCTCCGGAGCTGGGCGCCGCGCCGCCCGGGACCCTGCTGTTCCTTGGGGGCTCGGCCGCGCCTCGAGGAGGTGGCGAGCGGCGTCCCTGCCCACCGGCGGCGGCACCACCGCCCGCGCTGCACCTGAGGGACGAGACGGGGCCGGGGGATCCGCGGCGGAGGGAGGGGGGACACCTGGGGATGCCCGATGGAGCCCAGCGCGGGGCTGGGGTAGAGCTGGGGAGGGGCAGTGGTGCGGGGGGGGTCATGGGCTGTTGTCCCTGCTCTGCCGGTCCGGATTACGTGTCCCCGAGGTCAGGTTTCCCCGGCCTTGTGCAACAGCGGCGCTGGCAGCAGCCCTGGGAAGCTGCGCTTGGACTTCCCCCGCCTCTCCCCACCAGCCTGCGGCCCGGGCAGGAGGGCAGGGGCCGACCGGGGGCTTCGTCCCTGATCCCCCCCCATCCCGGGGCTGATTCCCATCCTGGAAGGACGTAGGCAGGAGCCCAACCTCATGGATATATCCTGGGGTGGGGGCTCCGCTGCCCGGCACCGTCCCGGTTCCTCTCCTCACGCCCATCTCCCGCCCAGGCACACGGCCCTGTGCGGCCTCCGGCTCAGCCGGCTCGGCCGGCCAGCGAGCGGAGTCGAGTGGGAGCCCCGCGCCCAGCCCAGCCGGTCCTTTCTCAACCTCACCAACAAGCGGAAGGAGTACTCGGAGCGGCGCATCATCGGGTAGGTGTCGGCGGCTTCCCCGCTGCGGGGCGGCGTGGGCCCCGGCTGCAACGCCCGCTCTGCCCCCAGGTACTCCATGCAGGAGATGTACGACGTCGTCTCCAACGTGGAGGACTACAAGAACTTCGTGCCCTGGTGCAAGAAGTCGGTGGTGGTCTCCAAGCGGACGGGCCACGTCAAGGCCCAGCTGGAGGTGGGCTTCCCGCCCGTGGTGGAACGCTACACCTCCATCGTCACCCTCGTCCGCCCCCACCTCGTCAAGGTGAGCGCAGCCCCGGCACGGTGGGCGGGTGGGCAGCCCTGGCCGGCTCCTGGTGGCCCTGGCCGGCTCCTTGCGCCCCCCTGACCAGCTGCCCCCCCCAGGCCGTCTGCACGGACGGGCGCCTCTTCAATCACCTGGAGACGAATTGGCGCTTCAGCCCCGGCATCCCCGGCTACCCTCGCACCAGCACCGTGGATTTCTCGGTAAGACCCCGCTCCAGTCGGGCCCCCCCCGGGGAGGACGGAGGAGATGGTTCCTGCAGTGGAGACGCGCCCGCCCTCACGCCGCCCGCCCTCCTCCCCAGATCTCCTTCGAGTTTCGCTCCCTGCTGCACTCCCAGCTGGCCACCGTCTTCTTCGACGAGGTGGTCAAGCAGATGGTGGCAGCCTTCGAGCGCCGGGCAGCCAAGAACTTCGGTCCCGAGACCCGCATCCCCCGGGAGCTCATGTTCCACGAGGTCCACCAGACGTGAGGGTGGCCCGGCCGCTGTGGACTGTGCCAGGGCCCCGGGGCCGCCCACCCTCCTAAATATTTATTTGAGTGCATCTCTGCTGCCGTGGCCTCAACTTCCCTCCCGGCCCCGCGGGGGAGAGGTGACGCTCCTGCGCGTGCGGGGGCTGCCGTCAGCCCCGGTCCCACCGCAGCGCTGCGGGAGCTGCGGCCCAGCGCTGGACTCCCGGGTTGCGTAGCTGATTTTGGTTTTAAGTTTTGTTTTAGATCTTGGGAGCTCTTTCCCCCCCACCCCTTCCCCCTGGCCCTTTTTGTTCCTTTTTAAAGCCTCTGCAAGGCTGGGGCACCCCAGCAGCAGGACAGCCCCCGCGCCGCCTGGCTCTGGGGGGGGCGGGAGGAAGGTGGGCGCTCGCTGGCGGGGGAGCCCGGCCGGATCCTGCCGGGGAGGGTGAGGAGGAGAGGCAGCGAGCACCCGGGGAAGGACGGGGGCTTGGCTGCCAGGGCCCCCTCCCTCCCCAGCTCTTCTAGGAACAAAAGGGAAGGAGATCGGCGCGGGGAGGCAACCCCGGTGAGAGCGGAGCTGCCCCCAGCCCGCTGCGGCCGGGCACCAGAGCCGAGCCCCCCCCCCCCGGCAGCGCCCGCTCCGATGTCGCACAGTTTGCACAAGCCACACGCACAGGGCAGGGGACGGGGCAGCTAGTGCTGCCCCCCCCCCCGCCACCCCCCAGCCCCTCGCAGCCCCAGCACCCGCCGCAGGCCAAGGCGCTGCCACCGCAGGGACCAGGACGGCCCCGGCCCATAGCCCCCCCCCTGCCCCCGCCACCATTCCTCTGGTTCCAGCTCGCCTTTCCTTACCTTTGGTGGAGGAATGCCGGGGCCTCCAGGCCAAAATGCCCCCCCCCCCCCCCCCCCCCCCCGAGCCCCCCCCCCCCCCCCCCCCCAGTTTGGGTCCCCCCTTTTCATCCCCCTCACCGAGGGCACCGTGGCCTTGCTGCCCGAGGAGGGGCTTTTACAGGCCAATAAAGAGCATTTTCCAAGGGTGAGCAGCCTCCTGGTCCTCATTCCACAGTTAGGGAGAGGGGAGCTGGGGGGGGAATGGGGGGGAGCTGCGCGCCGAGACCCCCACCCCCCAAACCAGGCTGGTACCTGCGGACACCACCGAGCCCGGCACTGCCGGCTCGCCGAGGGCCACGTGCCACCGCGCCGGCCCCAGCAGGACCAAACCAGGGCCTCCAGGCAGCTCCCCTGGGTGGGGTGGGGTGGGGGCACTGTCCCCTGACCCACCCCACCTTAAATCCTCCAGGAGCAGAGCCCAGGGGCTGGGGTCCTGCCCGCAGCGGGGGGACCCCCACAGGGAGGGAAGGAGGCTCCGGGTTTGTTAATAAAAACATTTATTTTGCATTTTGTTGTTGTTTGTACAGAAGTGCCCGATACCTGCGAGGGGCCGGGGCTGGGGCGTGGGGGGGGGGGGCCCAGCTCCGGCTGCCGGGGGGGCATCGGACACGGGGGTTCACACAAACACGGGGCGCGGGCCGGGGAGGAGTGTATCGAGTCCCTGCTGGGGGGGGGGGCTGAGACATTCACCTGCTGCCCCGTGGGGGGGCCTGGACGCGAGTCTGGACTGAACCCCCCTCGGGGGGGGGGGTGGCTGCGGCAGGAGGGGGGGTCCCCATGGCCTCGCTGGTGCCACCCCCCTGGCCCAGCAGCAGGGGAGCCCCGGGGGCTCCCAGTGTGCGTGGTGCTGCTGGGGTGGGGGCACAGGAGCAACCCCCCCCCTTGCCGGGGCAGAGCTGGGGAGGGGGCTCCAGGGTGGGGGAGCCTGAGCTGGGGAGTGGGGGCCCCGGGGCCACCTCTGCCCCCTCCCAGGGCAGCAGGGGGGAGAGGAGCAGCGGGGTGGGGGCTCCACTGGCACCGCAGGAGACCCCCGGCCGGTGCCCGAGGGGGGGTTCAGTGCCGAGTCCGTCCGGGGCCCGTCCCAGCAGCGCAGCGTTCCCTGGGGAGCAGCGAGCCGCGGCCCTGTCCCCGTCCCTTCTTTACCCAGATTTGTAGCCCACGAGCTGCATGAGGCCCTTGGTGCTCATGGACTTGGGTCTCTCCAGGGGGAAGCCCAGCGCCCGGCTCCAGATGAGCTGCGAGAGGACGCCCAGGGCCCGGGAGACCCCGAAGAGCACCGTGTAGTAGTTCATCTCCTTCATCCCGTAGTACTGCGGGGGCAGAGGGGGCGCGTTAGGGCAGGGCAGCCCCACCGGAGGGGGCAGCCAGGAGCCCTCCGTCACCCCAGGGCATGGCGCTGGGGCAGGGGCAGGACCCCCCGTCCCGTCCCCTCCCGAGGGCTCACCTGCAGCAGCACCCCGCTGTGGGCGTCCACATTGGGCCAGGGGTTCTTGGCCTTGCCCTGCTCCAGCAGCACATTGGGGACGATCTTGTAGAGCTGGGCCACCAGCCTGAACAAGGGGTCCTTGGGCAGATGCTTGAGGGCAAACTCCCGCTGGCAGCTGTAGCGGGGGTCCGTCTTCCGCAGCACCGCGTGCCCGTACCCCGGCACCACCTGCAAGGATGGGGGGGGGGGGGTGTGTGTCAGAACCCGGCCACGGCACGGCCACAGCCCCGGCCCCTCAGCACGGATAGGGTCGGACTCACCCTGCCCGAATTGAGCGTGTTCCAGATGAAATCCCGGAGCTTCTCATCCGACACCTCCTGGCCCAGCTCCTTCTGCAGGTTGGTCAGCCAGAGCAGCACCTCCTGCGGGCACGGCACACGGAGGAGGGGGTGAGGACAGTGGTGGAGGGGCAGAGAGGGGGCAGAGAGGGGGCAGAGAGGGGGCAGAGAGGGGCGTGCGGAGGTGCCCACCTGGTTGGCGAGGCCGTGCAGGGGCCCGGCCAGCCCGTTCATGGCGGCCGCGAAGGCGAGGTACGGGTCGGAGAGGGCGCTGCCAACCAGGTGGCTGGTATGGGCGCTCACGTTTCCCCCCTCGTGGTCACTGCGGGGGCGAGAGGGTACATCAGGTCTTCCCCATCCCCACTGAGGGCCCCCACGGCATTTTGGGGGGCTGTGATGTTCCCAGCCTGGTAGGGCCCTGCCCTGGGGCCACCCGTGGTCCCAGGCCATATGCTCGGTGCCACCCCCAGCGCAGCCTGGGCACATCCCAGGACCCAGCCCCATCCCTGGCCCCGGGGCCAAGTCACCGTCTGGTCCGGTGCCGGCTGCTCCTCCCAGTCCCGTACCTGTGGATGGTGAGGTAGAGCCGCATCAGCTCGATGAACTGGGGGTCGGTGTAGCCCAGCATGTTGGTGAAATTGTGGGACCAGTCGAGGTTGGGGTCGATGGCCCCGATGCTGCTGCCCTCGCGGTAGAGGTTGCGGTAGATCTTTGCGGCGACGCAAGGCAGCTTGGCGATCAGGTCCATAGCGTCCTCGTAGACAAACTGGGACAGGCAGGGTAAGACGGGGCAGCTGCCCTCCGTGGGGGGGCACGAGCCCCAGACCCCCCGCACCCAAACCTGCGCCTACGCCCCGGCCCAAGATCAGAGCTGGGGTGGCTGAGCCCCCTCGCGCTGCACCGGGGCGCCCGGCCCCCCCGTACCTCCCAGTACTTGACACGGTGGATGCCCTCGGCGTAGGCGCGAGCGAACTTGCTCTCGCTGTTGAGGGCAGTGATGGCGGCGCTCAGCTGGGACATGGGGTGCAGGTTGGTGGGGAAGTTGTCCAGCATGGTCACCACGTGGGAGGGCAGCGCGGCGCGCCGGGCCCACTCGCGGGACAGCCAGGTCACCTGCGGGGGGCACGGGGGGAGCTGAGCCGTGGGGTGGGGGGCCAGCACCCCCCACCCCCCAGCCCCCCCGCTTGTTACCTGCTCCTGGGTGGGCACTTCTCCCGTCACCAGCAGCCAGAAGAGCCCCTCGGGCAGCGGCTCCTCTCCCCCCGCGGCTTTGGGCAGCAGCTTCTGGCACTCGGGGATGCTGTACCCGCGGAAGCGGATGCCCTAAAGAGCCCGGCACGCGCGTCAGCCGCTGCGGCGTCGCCCACGCGAGGCGGGTGCCCACGCAGGGCAGGATCAGGCCCTACCTCATCAGGATCCAGCACGGAGGTCTCGTACACCAGCCCCTTCATGCCCCTCATCCCTCCGTACACCTGGAGAAGGGCAGGAGGGGGCGGTCACCGCTGCGGCCCAGCCTGGCGGCCCCGGCGTGGCCCCGGCATCCCCCCCACTCACCATGTCCACAGTGATCTGTCCGATGGCCGTGCTGCCGTGCTGCTGCCGGAAGCTCTTGATTTTTGCCTGCTCCTTGGGGATCATGCTGGCAAGGACATCCTTCAGGTTCTGGGAAGAGAGGAGGGGGCCGTGAGCCCTGGCACCTGCGGGGGGCCGAGCACGTGCTCCCCCCACCGGTACCGGAGAGGGGTGACAGCAGCGGGGGCTTCTCTTACCGTGGCGGCGCTGGCGTGGCGGGCAGCAAAGAGGATGCACGGTGCGTTCTGCGGAAGAGCAGACACAGGGACTCGGCATTACCCGGGGAGAGCCCCACCACACTCCCCGGCTCCCCCATTTCGAGGGGGTGTAGCCATATGAGTGGCCCCCAGCCCCAGAGCACACCCTGGCCCCGGAGCATCCCCGGCCCCCCGGCACAGCCCCCCAGAGCATCCTCAGCCCCCCGGCACATGGCACAGCCCCCCAGAGCATCCCCGGCCCCCCGGCGCATCCTGAGGCACACGACACAGCCCCCTGGAGCATCCCCGTCCCATGGCACAGCCCCCCAGGGCATCCCCAGCCCATGGCACAGCCCCCCAGGGCATCCTCGGCCCCCCAGCGCATGGCACAGACCCCCGGCGCAGCCCCCCAGAGCATCCCCACCCCATGGCACAGCCCCCCCAGCGCGTGGCACAGCTCCTGCAGCAGGAGCCGCCCCGTGACTCCGGCGAGATCCCGTCTCACAAGGACGCTGCGCCCGGCAGCTGCGGCGGTTTCCCTCGCCCACGCGCGCTGGAGATCAGAGCCAGGCAGGTTCAGCCAGGCCGGCTGGCGCAGGGCCCCTCGGCACGCGCGGCATCGCCCTCATTCACATCACGCACGACGCCGGCCGCAGCCAGACCCAGACCCGCTGCGGAGTCAGGCGCTGCGCCGAGCAAATCCGGTGGCGGCGAACACGGCTGCATTTCGCTTCCTGCTCCGTGGAGCGCGGAAGCAGCCGGCACGAGCGAGCCGGTGCCGCCGGCAGGGCTCTGCCAGGCCGGTGTTGCTGTGGTTTTCCTGCACCAGGGCTCAGCGGGTGCTGGGGAAACCGATCTTTGTTCCTCGCCCACGCGTGGCAGCTGCCGGGACTCCGGCCGGCGGGAACGCCCTGACGCAGCCGGGAAGCCCGGGCCTGGCTGCACCCCCCATCCCTGCCCGCCAGC
>BOSO01003363.1:25911-38951 GCA_018403395.1 Gorsachius goisagi
CCCCCCCCTCCCGGGCCTGGCCCCGAGCCCCGCACCCGGCGACCCCGGCTGAGCCCCCGGTACCGCGCCGCTCTCCCGTCCCGCTCCGCCGCTCCGGCCGGTTGCCCCGGGGCTGCCCGCGGCGCCGCCTGTCCCGGCGCGCCTCTCCGCCCGAGCCGCCGTGGGGGAAGGCCCCTCGGAGACGGCGACGACCGGGCTCGGTCGGGGCGACGGAGCCGGTGGGACCGGGCGGGAACGGCTCCTCGGCCCGCGGCGGGGCTGTCCCGTTCGCAGGCAACGCCGCGGGCAGCCCGGGGAGAGCGCCGAGGTCCCCGGCGCTGCCAGGGCCCGGGCCGCGTGGCGTTCGGCCCCGCGGAGGCGGGGTCTTCTCTGGCTCCGCCCCCAGCTCCGCCCCCGGCTCCGCCCCCGCCCCGGCTCCTCCGCGCTGCGGCGCCGCTGCCCGCGCCGGTCGGGGTCCGGCTCCTCCCCGCCGGGTCCCCGGTGCCGGTCCCTAACCCCGCGGCCCCGGAGCCAAGGAGCAGACGGCGACGCGGGTGTCCGAGGCTGCTTTATGAGGGCGCCCGGTCCGGCGGGCGGGGGTCGGGGGGGAGGGCTGACAGTGATTCCCGGTACCGGCAGGGAGAGGGGAGTCCCGGGGCGCCGGGCCCCGGGGGGGTCGGGTAGGGGCGGGGACAGCCCCGTCCCCGCTGCTGGTTCCAGTTCCATGCGTGTCCGCCTCCCCCGGGGGGGCTGGGGCTGCTCCTCGCCGGGGCGGTGGGGCTGCTCACAGGGCTAGCACGGGGGGGTACACGGCCCCATCTGCCAGAGAGAAAGGGGGGTGAGGGGGGGTGGGGGGGCCCGGGGGTGCAGGGGGTGCAGGGGGCCCAGGGGCCGGTGCCTTACGCTTGGGGCTGCTCTGGCTGTCAGGCTCGGGCACCTTCCAGTCCATCTTGCGCCCCTTCTCGTAGAGGCCCTTGAGCACCTTGCGGAAATCCTCGGGCTCGGCGCCCTGCGGGCTCAGCTCCAGGTACTTGCGGTAGAGCTGCAGCGCCGTGCGCGCGTCCTCGATGCTGTCGTGGGTCTCCCCCTGGATCTTCAGGTCTGCAGGGAGAGCCTCCGGTCAGGGAGGGTGCTGGCAGGGACCCTGGGGGGAAACGGCCCCCACTCCTGCCCCTCCCGCATGCGGGGGTTCAGCCACTGACCCAGGAAGTACCAGGCAAGGAAGCGCAGGGAAATCATCCTCTTCCTCGGGATGTGGAACAAGTAGACGGTGTCGATCACCTGGTCCTTGGGCACCTGGAAAGCAGAGAGGGTCCTGCTGCCAGTGTAGGGAGACGTGGCTGGGGGGAAAGCCCCAGCACTGCCCCAGCCTCCCAGCCCCACCCCAAGACCCCCGCGCCCGGCCGAGGGAGGGGGCTCAGTGCTGTCACCATCAGGTTGATGACACGGAAGTCCTTCTGCAGGCCGTGGCCCACGAACTTGACTCCCACGTCGATGAGGAAGCGCAGCTTCAGGTAGGTGGATTTGAGAGTGGTGAGGTGCTTGGAGGAGATCTTGGCGTCCAGGTCTCCTGGTTTGATCCCCGAGTACTGGGTCAGGTAATCCACCACCTGCGGAGACCAGGGCCTGTGGGGGTCTGCCCCCTCCCCAATTCCCCTGCCAGCAGCCCGGGGAGGGTGCTGTCATTATTGTGGGTGCCTCTCCATGGAGCGGGTCCACGTCCTCCCTGCGGGGCTGGGGAGCCGTGTGAGGCCAGGCAGGAGCCCCATACCTGCTCCTGGGTGGAGATGTAGTCATCAATGAAAGGGACACCCTCGTTAGGGCCCTGCCCGCGCACGCACGTGATCCTGGCCACTGACATCTGGCTGGGCTTGATGGTGGATTTGGTACCATCGCTGCGCAGCTCAGCCTCCTCCTGCAAGGGGTGAGAGGAGAGCTCTGTCACCAACAGCTCCCGCGGTCCCCGCAGGGACCGGGCGCACCCGGAGGGGCTCCTCCTGCACCCCGTCCCCTGAGGCCTGACCTCATTCAGTGTGACAAACTCGGCGTCCAGCCCCACCAGGTCGCCCGCCTGCGGCATCTCGCTCAACATGAGGGGGATGAAGGTGGCATGGCACTTGCGCTGCTTGCGAGCCAGAGAGGCCTCTGCCAGCAGCACGCTGGCTTCGATGGGGTTCTTGACTGCAGGAAAAGGGGAAGGGAGATGAGCCACGAGCCGGCATCGCTGGCCACACGGCCACTTCCACCCCAGACACTCACTGACGAGGTTGTACTTGGCGTTGAGGTTCCTCCGGGCGTAGTAGAGGATAGCCGGCACCTTCCAGCTCATGTCGAACTGCACCGCCTCGCACTGCAGGGGAGGGGGGGGGGACACAGTGCAGGGGCAGCCCAGCACAGGGCGGGGTGCTCCTGGCGTGCAGCAGGAAACCCCCCTCCACGGGGTCGCCGCAGCCACGGTCGTGCCTCGAGGCACGGCCGGTGGCACCGCCCCAAGCGCTCACCTTATCCACAGGCTCGATGAGGAAGTCGTTGAAGAGGTACCACTGCTGGTGCGTGACTCCCTGCGGGGAGAGGCACAGGCACTGCCTTGGGGGCCCCCCCAGGCAAATGCAATGACTCCTCTACCCAGTTACCAGGGAAAGAGGGGGGTGACGATGCCATGTGGGAACTCCCGCCCTTCCTGGGACACTGTGGGGAAATCCCTGCTGGCCCGGGTGGTGATGATGCGTACGTGAAGCACTCGGGCTGGACAGGCACGGTCTCTGCCCAACTCCTAACCAAAACTCCACGGAGATGCAACAGATAAGAGACAGGGATGCAGCCTTGACACACTCTGGGAACTCCTGGCTTGGGCATCTCCACCAGACAACAGGACTGCCCAGACCAGGCCCCTTCCTCGGGAAGGGAGATGATGTCCCAGCCCTTACCTGGAAGCACAAGAAGCAGTTGGCAACATGCCCATGACCCAGGAGGAACCAGCCTGAGTAAGTGTGGGAGAGCGCTTCTTCAGCCCTGCCCTCCCCGCAAGGTGCCCGGTGGCACTCGGCTGTTTGGGGCTGCCTGGCCCGTTCAGCCAAACACTCAACGCTTGACCAAGAGACCCAGGAATGGGTCTGCAAACAGCCTGACCCCCGAGCGAGCCGTGGGCGAGAGCACCTCGACAAGGCAGGACTCTGGGGAGCGGGGCCGCTCTCGGCAGCCTGTGGGTACGGTGGCTGTGGGTGGGAGAGCACCCATCCCCGCAGGGCTCCTCACCTCCTTCCTTTGGTGGTAGGTCTCTCCCACTTTGATGTGCCCCACCAGGCTGCCCCCCGTGCGGGAATCCAGGATGTGGACGACGGTGGCCATTAGGTCGTAGACATAGACCGAGTCAGGGTCGTCCGTGGGGCTCAGCTGCAAGAGGAACCGGTCCCCGGGGAAATGTTTGAGATCCGAGGCTCCCAGGCCTCCAACCCAAACCCCAGAGCTCAGACATGACGTCTCACCACCAAGCCCAGAGGTTTCCATGCTCACCGAGGTGTCTCCGAGACAGCCTCGTTATCTCTTGCCCACACACACACAGCAGAAAGCAGTTCTGAAGCAGTTCTGCTCCCACAGCCCCACGTGCACACAACCACGCAGCCCCAGAGGGATCTCATCAGCCTCTACCTCATCGTTCTCACTCCAGTTGCAGACATCTAGCTCCTTGCTCTTGGTCAGCCGCATCTTGATGGCGTGGGGGATCCAAATGTTCTTCAGTTCCTCCACAGAAGGATACGAATGCCCCGTGTCGGGGTTCCCCAGCTCCTTCCTGCATGGAGAATCATGGAACGCTGAGTCAGAGGGAGTCACGAAACGTCATCCAGGACTTCTCTGGGGCAGGATCCCCACCACCCCACCCACCCACCCGCCAGCCCATTCCTAAACCTTCCGCAGGACAGATGGGGAAGCCAGAGCTGCACCACTTCCCCGCAGCTGCCTAGAGCAAGACCCTGGGAAAGGTGGTCAGCTAATGTCAGCCAGAAAGGGCCTGTACATGGTCCAGGGGCTTTTGTCAGTCTGAAAAGGGAAGGAGAATGAGGGCTGGGGGCCCAGAAGTAGATCACAAGGTGGATCTCAAGGGTATCTGATGGGGATGCTGCACAGAGCGCCCGTATGGGGCCACAGTCAAGAGCCTGATGAGACTGTTCCAGTTCTGAGCCCACGAGGAGCTGCAGACAGGCAGATGATCAAATGATCATTATCAGATGAGAAACAGCCCTGAGCTCTCCAAGGCCCAGAGAACAACCCAGAAGGCGTCACCGCTCAGAGTCTCCATGCCAGGAACAGTCACCTACCACTCTCCCAGAGAGATTTCTTTGCCTTTGGTGATCTCAAAGCCTCCTCTCTTCATCACGGCTCTCTGAAAGGCATACTGGCAACGAAACACAGGCAAGCGTCAGCACGGAGCGACAGGCTGGGCTTGGGAACACGTGGGTGACAGCCAGGCCAGAAGTGGGGAAAAGACAGGGACTTTAAAGTCGGTGACAGGGAAAAAGACAGCGAGGGAAACCCAACTGTCCGCCCGCTCTCTGCTGGGCTCGTGCTCTGGGAAGCGGGCACTGCCTTGCTGCTCCTAGGTCCTGGGGGACTGGGGGAAAGAAAGAGTGACTGTACTGCAGTCCCGTCCGCTTTGTCACGGCAGAAGATCTTGTCTTTTCCAACTCCAAACGCATGGCCCATGCTACAAGCATGACCAAATACCGACATGTCCTCTGCGAACAAAGCAGGGTGATGTTCAGGTGGAGAACAAGAGACTTAGAGACAGCGAGATCAGGGTGAAAACACCTCCGCAGAACTGGGCACGCAGCACACCCCGCGTGCCGGGGGAACAAGCCTGCTTCTGCCCCAAAGTGTCTCCCCCACCTCAGCCTGTGTCTTCCAGAAATCTGCCTCCTTGGAGCTGTTCACCTCACAGTTAATGACCAGGACGTCCGGCAGGCAGCGGATGTTCCGGGTCTGGACCTGCAGACAGAGCAGGAGATGGAAGCCGGGCAGCACCGAGAGCCCTGGAGAGGCTCAAAACCAGATTTGGCACGTGCTACCCTCTTCCCTCCTCCGACGCCTTTGCGTGCAGAGCTTCCTCCCCGGGCCTGGCCGGGTTCCTGGTGGCTGGGGCTACTGCAAGAGCCACTGAGGCAGGGAGCAGGCTGCTGCCTCAGCGCAGGCGTGCTCAGCTCCAGGGGGGGTGGTTTACCTCTGCCCCCTACCCCAGGGGGATTCAGCTGGGATCTGTGTGATCTGCGAGACGCGTTCCAGCGCTCACACAGCCCAGGAAATACCCCACGCCATGCCAGCTCGCCATCCAGGCCAGGAACCGAATCTCCGGCACCTGCTCAGGAGGTTCCCCACTGACTAATGGAGAAACTGCCCCCTGCTCAGCCGGCGGCATGGGGCACTCACACCCCTCTCCCACCCCCTCCCATAGCCCGTGACGTGCTCGCACCCCGCTCCGGGGCTCACCGTGGGCTGGTACTTCTCACAGTTCTCGCACCAGGCTTGCGTGTTCTGCTCCAAGCAGATGCTCCGCTTTAAAATTTGGGCAAACTCATAATCTTTGACCGGCTTTTCTGAAGGGAGAAAGGAGAGTAACGTCACCTCCCAACACACAAATCTTTACCAATTTTGCTCAGCCAAACCTCTGGGGTTTTCCTCACAACCACCAGTGAGAAGGTCAACCCCCAAATCTGCCTTTCTGTAGCCAAAAGCTTGGCTGGTTGAAAACCCACCACTAGACCTTGGCTGCTGGGTCTGCCGCAGCCGGGGACAGACCACTGCAGCTCCTCCTTGCTGCAGGTGTGTGTCACCCAGAAAAGTCACGGCTCTTCCATACGAATAACAAACCCCACCCGGCCACAGAAATGCAGCAGCGTTAAATCTGCCAGGCCCTGCCCTGCCCACCCCTGCCTGTTACCAGTGCTCTCAGGGTAGGAGAGGGTGAAGAGCAGCGTGGAGGACACGCGGACGGTCTCCTTGCCGCAGCGACACATGCTGCAGTTTTCCATCTCGCAGCTGAACAGCTGCCCGATAACCGAGTCCCCCGAGGAACCGAAGCTGCTGGAGAAGAGCAGCACCGGGTTAGCAGGATCCCGGCAATCCCTGCGGAGCGGGGCTGGCTGCTACAGTGGGCTGAGCACTGGGGGCCCACACATCTCAGGCTGCTCAAAAGCCATTTGGGGCCAGCACCCAGATCCCAGCAGCTCTTGGGGAACCAGCCGTCGGGCTTCCAGAGCCAGTGATCTCCCCACAGCCCCAACCCACCAAGCAGGGGGGCAAGGCCAAGGAGGGGCAGAGGTTCAGCACAGGGTTCAAACCCGGCTGTAGGGTCAGCCTGCAGCTCCATGTGTACCCATGCAGCCCTCAGGGCAAAAGTGGGTGGCAAGAAAGCTCCTTCCTGAGGGACGGATGGGGCCTCTGGGAGCTAGCCCCCCTCTCCGGTTCAGTTACTCCCTGTCCTGTCCCCAGCCTGGGGATCTACCTGCTGCCAGCCCCCCGATACGCCTGCGGTCCCTCCTGCTCCTGGGTTTCCTGGTGCAGCTGAGTAAGGATGAAACGGTTCCAGCTCTGAATCAGCCGCCCCAGGTTCACCTTCCCTGTGGCTTCGTCCGAGTCAGCCAGGATCAGCCCCAGCGCCGAAGCCTCTGGGATTGTGCGGAAAGCCCGCAAAAAGTTGCTTCCCTGGGGATGGGGCAAGAGCGGCATGTCACCGAGGTCAAGTGACAGGAGTTTCCACGCTGTCTGATGCCATCAGCTGAGGACCCAGCACCACCCAGCTCCTGCTCCTCTGCGATCTCTGACCCTCCCAGGCAGCCCAGCCCCCTGGCCTCGCACCACCCCTGGGCTCACCACAGACCTGGCAGGGGTCTCCTCGGGACAGGTCCAGCATGTGGAAGAGCAAACCCAGCTCGCAGCCCAGGCAGAACTCCTTCTGGCACAGGTGGTTCTGGACCAGGCAGCGGACCGGCTCCAAGAAATACAGCACCTGGGCAGAGCCAGAGCTGTCAGGGGAGGTCTCGGGGGCCGCGGTGGTCTGGGCAGGGCTGGGGCATCTCCCACCTGGATCATGCAGTTGCAGTAGGCATTGGGGATATGGGGCTCCAGGCCCGCAAACAGCGTCTTGTTGTAATGCTTGAAGTCAAAGTCTTCCAGCCCCAGCTTGGAATATTTGATCGTGACCTGAGCAGAGAGGCAACGTGTTAAACAGGCACCTTCCCACACCACGGGACTCCGGCGCAATGCCTGGGGGCTCCCCACAGAGATGGGGGCAGGTACTTGGGCCCAGGCGGGTCCTTCGCCCCAGACAAGCCCAGCCTGGGGGCTCCCAGCCAGCCCCCTCCCCATGCCCTGGAAGGCCACTACCTTCCTGTACTTCTTGGCCACCATGTAGAGGTGTGGCTCCTCTTCCCGCCCAATCGGGGACTCGGGGACTTGGCTGAAGCTGTCGAACTCATTGTCTGTCTCTTTTAACCGGTAAGGAATCTGCAAGAGGGAAGAGAAGGGAAGAGCGACTGAACCCTGAGGCAGAGCGAAGCACCATGAGTACATGAAACAAGCAACTCCTGGGCTTTCCTGCCTCCCCAAATGAGCAAAGGAATAAACCAGAAAGGAGTGGGGCCCTCCCTTAACCTGCACGAGGGCTCCACACCTTCCTTGTTACAAGGGACTTATCACTGTGGGAAACTACAGCGGTGCTGCGGGCAAGGGCGAAACACAGCAGTGTTTTCCCAAGGGTGAGGGACGTGCCATGAACCTCCAAACCGGACAGCTCAAACCTTTCCTACCACAGAGCGAGTTATCGATAAAACTGGGATTCTGGCCCGAGGGGGAGACTCCAGCCCTCCCCCAGGGCTGGCTCACCCACTGACACTGCTCAAGAAAAGCTGTCACCTCCAAAGTGTACACCTGCCTCCTGCAGCACCCCAATTTCATCTCTCACCCCTTTCCCGAGCCCTGCAGAAGGCTCTGAGGTCATTCAGCACACAGTGCAAGCTCCATCCCTCCCGAAATGGCAGACCTCCGCCGCTGGCAGAGGTACCCCAACACCCCGCACGATCCCCTCCTGAGAGTGGGTACCTGGTTGCGGAGCTTGGTCCTTGGGTTTGGGGCGTAGCCGATGAACCCCACTTTCTTCATGGTGCGCAAAATCTCGGGGTCTACCGGAGGGGCTCGCCTGCGAAATACACCGCGAGTCAGAGGCTGCTCTGTTTGGCAGTGACCAAGGGCCTTGCTGGGTGTGCTCAGGGTCACGAGGGTTCCCCCCACTCGGTCTTTCCCCCAGGTTCATTTTCCATCGCAGCAAAACACCGGGGCTACGCCAGAACACAGCGGCAGCACTGAGCGCAGGCGTTTTGGGACAGGGCTCAGGCAGAGGAAAAACAAGAGTATCCATGCAGGCAGAACACAGCCCGGATCCCACCAGGATCTCCCCACCAAGGAAACCCACCAATTTTGACCGTGCCCTACCATCTTCAGCCCTGCCCAGTCACCGCACCTCAGCAGTTAAGCTCCGCCACAGGGAACTTATCTTGCACTTCACAGGGCACATGATGAGGAAGGGCAGCGCCAACCACAAGACGGGGGAGCAGGGGGAGCAACGGAGCCACTCTCCTGCTTCTAAGACCCAGGGAAGGAGGGGATCCCTGCCAGGGCCAGCTTTCCCTTTTGCTGGGAGAAACTGGCAAATTACCGAGGTGCCGGGGCAGAGTTGGCAGCGGGCCAGTCGGAGAGCAGGGTGTCGCTGGTCAGCGGCACGGGGATGAGCGAGAGCGGCACGAGGTCCTGGTTCCAGTCCAAGTGGGGCAGCGTGTCGACGATGCAGGGCAAGGCAAAGTCGGTCTCCCGGGAGTAGGCATTGAAGGTCACCTCCGGGGAGTCAGCCCAGAGGTGGACGCACCCCTCCGAGTCACCGAAGGCCAGGGCCTGCTTGCTGGCTGAGACGTCGAAGGTCATGATCAAGGGTCCAACGGTGTTCACGTGGAAGATGTCAGCGGGGTTGGCGAGGCCGGTGGGCTCACAGAACTGGCACTGCCCTGCACGAGAGGGAAGCGCAGCACAATGTGGCACCAGGGCGGGCCAGCACACGGTGACCCAGCAAACCTCTCGCTTACGTGGCCAACTCTGTCCCGCTGGGATTTGACCCTGAGCCCCACTGGGACCATCACCCCGCTCTCGCCAGGGGAGCGGGGCCTGGCCGGGTGGGGGACGCAGCTTCACCCACCTGTCTGGGAGATGATGGCCAGGCGGGAGGTGTAGGTGGGGATGAAGCGGAGGAAGAAGGGGTCGATGTGGACCTGCAGCGGGGTGGTGGCCCGCATCATGCGCAGGTCGTACACCTTCAGGAAGCGGTCGCAGGCGAGGCCGTTCATTCGGCTGGAGAAGCCGCAGGTCACCAGCAGGTTCCCATGGACATCAAAATCAGACAAGCTGCCCGAGTACGCATCGAATTCGTGTTCCACCACAAACGTACGCAGATCCCGCAGGGAGACCTGGGAGGGTAAGACAGGGGTGCTGAGTGCTGTGCAGGCAGCTGCCAGCTACTTGGGAGCCCCTCGAGCTCTGGGAAAAGCTGGACACCAACTCCAGGGTATCCCAGAGGGAAGCCGAGCACCAGCAGGGCTGCCAGGTAGGATGAGGCTGGTGTTACCTTCCCCGAGGTGTGCCCACAGAAGAAGAAGCGGTTTGATTGCCTCATGATGGTGATGCCAGGAACCTCCACGGTGTACTGAGGAGGCAGAAGAGCAGGGTTGAGCCCCCGAACAAAGCACCTCCCTGCAGCAGGGGAGCAGCCCCCAGCCCAGCTGTACCTTCTGCGTCTCCTGGACGGTGTTGAGGTCTATCTCAATGACGTGGTTCTGCAGCCCGCCAACGAGCAGCGTGCTGCTGTCGGTCAGCAGGAGGCTGTGCATGTCCTCGGATTCATCCATGCTGCGGGAGAGGGAAGAGGACAGCCCTCACACTCCTGCCCAGCTTGGGGATGCAGCGGGGAAGGGGGCAGAGGGTCTGCCTTCTGCCTCTCCCAGATCTAGCTTTTACACTGCCGGCAGAGGGGCCAGGATCATCTCCCCCTGAGCACGGGCAGCTCGTGGGGCCGGCAGGACCCGCCTGTCGCCAGAGGAAGGCACTCACAGGTAGTCAAAAATGATGAGGCCTCCCCGCGACATGTACTTCAGGTTGGTTTTGGTCAGGAAAAGGACACCGTTCTCCAGGCTCTGGATCTGGCGGATGTCATCGCTGCTGTTCACTTGGAAGGAAGAGTATCGCTCCAGCGTCGGGCCGAAGAAAGAGGTGGCGTGGCCCTAAAACCAGCCAGGGACAGGCTCGTCAAGACCAGCCCCAGCTTCACTTGGATGTGACACAGGCAAAGGCCACTTTGCCCTGCGCCATCTCCCAGGTGGAGGCAGGCCTATGGCCTCAGCCAGCCTATGGGGCGGGCTTCCTGCCCCCCTGCATGCCCCAAATTGTGGAAGATTGTTCAGACTTTTCCCTTTCAGGCGGATACATGCAGACACGAGTAAGGAACCAAAAGCTCCAACAGCCCCGTGCATCAGGGCAGTACGGTCACTTGGGAAGCACAGAGAGGCTCATGCTCCGAGACGCATCAACCACCGCCGGGCAGAAGCTCTGCGCCGGTACAGCACAACCCCGGGGTTTGAGCAGGACTCTCCAGCTCAGGACGCTGAACCGCTCTCCGCCCACAGCCAGCTTGCCCCCAGCCGGTCGCAGCAGGCGAGCGTGGCACAGCCAGCCCGGCTGGGGCAGCGACCCTCCCTGCCCTGCTCCCGGAGCAGGCACCTACCCCATGGTTCCCAACCCACAGCATCTCTTCGTGCAGGTCGAAATGGGAGACAGAGACGGGCACCCCCACTTCGGAGACGGCGGTGTGCAGCTCGCTGTACATGCCCTCCATGAGGTGCACCGACTCCGGCACCGCGATACCCTCTAACGGCACGCCCTCGGGATCCAGGTCCACGTTCTGCAGCAAGCTGGGGTTGAGGTGGGGGTCCAGGACGGGGTCCAGCGCGGGGTGGAGGGGGGGAGCATACTCGGCAAGGGAGGGGTCGAGACCTTCAAAATTCATGGTGAAAACCAGCGTCTCCCTTTGAAACAGAAAAGGAACTAAGTTGGTCAGTCTGAAACACCACGGCCCTCCCGATTCTTAGAATCGGTGGCAGAGGCCCGGTGACTCCGAGGATGGAAAAGGCGGCTGGAATCTCCAGTGAGTGTAAGGTGCGGCGCTCCTGCCGGGGACACCGGCAGCACCGAGCCCACGCAGGCAGCGGGGCCTGTAAAGTCCCTTCCCCGGGACACACTCAGTGCCCCATCACGGCCGTGAGCCACCAGGGGACGGAGCCCGCAGCAGCCCCGCTCCCGCACTGGCATCAGCCCCGGTGCACCGGGCAGCCTCCCCAGGGAGCCGGGCCCCCGCCCGGGGACGACCGCTCCCGGGGCTCGGGGCACTGGCTCGGCTCCCGCTGATCCCTCCGAGCCCCGCCCCGGCGGGAGGCACCGGGCCGGCTCCGCACCCGCCTCCTTTATCTCCGCAGGCCGACACGGAACCCACCGGCGGTATCGGCCGCCGCAGACCCGCAGCCGTTGGCGGCGGGGCCGGGCGGGGCAGGGCAGGGCACGGTAGGCCCAGGCCCAGGCCGAGCCGCGGGCGCTGCGGGGCCCCCGCTCCCACCGCCGTGCTCCGAGCCCGGGGCCGCTACCCACAACCCCCCGCGCTCCGGCCAAGCATCCCACAGTGCCCCGCGCCCCGGGGCGACGGCGGCCGTTACCCACCGCGCCCTGCGCCCGCCGTTACCGAGCAGCCGCGGGCAGAGCCCCGCCAGGGCCGCGCTCCCGGGCTCGTCCCGCTGCGCCGCCACGGCCGGGCCGGGGCCGCCACCGCCCCTCCCGCCGTCGCTATGGCAACCGCGCCCCCCGCGCTCCGTCCCGGTGAACCGGCCCGCCCCTGGGGACGGCGGACCAATGACAGCGCGGATCCGCGGATGCCGGCCAATCAGCGCCTGAGAGAGGCGGGACTAAGCGGCGCGGCGGGCGTCCTGCCGGACGGCGCGGCGGAGGGGACACAAAGCCTGAAATCGGCCGGGGCGGGGCGGGGGCAGCGACCCTGGGGCCAGGCTGCGGCCGGGAGAGCCCGGGGCGGGGGGGGTGCTCCGGGACCCCCGGCCCCCCAGGCCGCTCCGCCCCCCAGCACCGCACAGACCCCCGGGCGCTGCCTGGCGGCTGCGGCACCTGCGGCCCCGCGCCGTCCCGTGGCCTCCCACGGCGTCCCACGGGCGTCACGCAGCGTCCCCGGCGTCCCACCGGGCCCGCGGTGTCCCCTGGCATCCCACGGGGCCCAAAAATGTCCCCAGATACACCGCGGGGTCTCGCCGTGCCTGGCGGTGTCACACAGCATCCCGTGGCCTCCCACGATGTCCCACTATGCCCACGGGCGTCACGCAGCATCCCCTGGCACCTCATGGGATCCCAGCGTGTCCCACGGTGTCCCCGGGCATCCCACGGCGTCCCAAAGTGCCCCACGGCGTCTCACTGTGCCCACTGCTGTCACGCAGTGGGATCCCAAGGTGTCCCCAAATGCCCCACAATTTCCCACGCTGTCCCCTGGCGTCCCACCCTGTCCCTTGATATCCCACGGGGCCCCACCGTGTCCCGCGGGGTCCCCGGGGCAGCGCACCATGGCCAGAACGTGATGCTGAGACACCCCACCGGGACCCCCGCCCGGCCTCCCCCTCCCACACCCACCGGGGACTCGACGTCTCGGGCAGGACCGTGGGGCGGGGGGGTGGGGGGAGAAGACCCCCGCCTCGGCCCCCGGAACGGGCTCAGCCCCGGGCCGGTGCCCAGGCGCGGCCGGTGCGGGCCCGGGGAAGGCCGGGGGCAGCCCCGCCGGGCGGGAGCGGGAAGCGCCGGAGCAGCCCCGTCGTGGCCGCCGCGATTGCGGCGCCGCGGGCAGCACGGCCCGGCCTGACGGGGGTCCCGGACGGGGGGAGCCCCTCCGGGACACCGCGGCCCCGGGGAGCCGCCAGCCGCCGCGC
>BOSO01003364.1:0-73542 GCA_018403395.1 Gorsachius goisagi
AAGGGCAACGGAGCTGGGGAGGGGTCTGGAGCCCAAGGCTGCTGGGGAGCATCTGGGGGAGCTGGGTGTGTTCAGCCTGGAGAAGAGGAGGCTGAGGGGAGCCCTTATCGCTCCCTACAACTGCCTGACAGGAGGGGGGAGCCAGGGGCAGAGGGGGCTTGGGCTCTGCTCCCAGGGAACGGGCGATGGGATGATGGGAAATGGCCTCAAGTTGCACCAGGGGAGGTTTAGGTTGGACATTGGGAAAAAATCCTTCCCTACAAGGGCTGTCAAGCACTGGAAGGGGCTGCTCAGTGAAGGGGTTGAGTCCCCATCCCTGGGGGTTTTTAAAAGCCAGGCAGACGAGGTGCTTAGGGCCACGGTTTAGTGGTGGGATGGCAGGGTTAGGGGAACGGTTGGGCTTGATGAGCTTAAAGGTCTTTTCCAACCTAAATGATTCTGTCAGTCTATTCTGTGATTCTAATACTGGTGTTTTTTTAAAGCTGGTCCTGCAGAGCAAGGCCATGGTTGCATGATGCTGAGAAAAATGCTGCTACCTTGAAAGGTTCGCAAAGATCTGGTCCCCAAAGGGCCACCGCAGCGAGCGGTTCCCAGCCTAGGCATGATGGCTGTGGGCAGAGGCTGGCAGGGGCAGAGACTGCACCTGAAAGCAAGCCCTTGGAAATCTTGTTAGGGATTTTGGGCTTTCCCTGCTGTGGGAGGGGATCCACTGCCTTCAGCAATGGTGGATTGAGCCAGAGCTGCCTGAATTGGTTTGGAATTGGTTAAAAGGAAGCACATGTCCCCACGGCGCATGCACCTCTACAGGAAGAGAAGGAAGGGCGATGCTCGGCACCAGCTGCCTCTGACACCAGCCAGCAGATCAGATGCTGCTGGTGGGGCTGGGGAAGCCCTGCTAGCACCAAAAATCCCCTGGAAAATATCATAGTGGGGATAACCCTGCAGCACGGCCATCCTGGACTCTGCTAGGGACAGGCACAGCTTGGCCCAGAGTATCAGGCACATGTGGACCTGGAGCCCCACAGGGACCCGGAGCATTAGCCATGGCTGCCAGCATGGGACCGTGCGGGTGGGAGTGGGGTGCAGGGTCCCGCAGCGCTGCCCTGCCTTTGGCTCCTGTTGTTGTAATGAATACGCCAGCTTCCCTGCAGGAAGCCAGGAGGAGGGTCATCTGGAGCAGAGGCTGTTTACTTTCCTTTCTTGGCTCTGGGCAGGACAGGCTATTTTTAAGCTTTTTTGCTTTTTTTGAGAGTTGTTTTGCTTCCTGTGGTCCTTTTCTCTTCTCCGTGCAAGGAGTAGGAGAGAGGCGATGCTGAGCAGGGGAGCTGCAGCCATGCTCCGTCCCACTGAGGGCCACCATCCCTGAAGGTGGCATTCCTGAGGATCATGCTCACAGCAGTGGGTCTCAGTCTCAGAGGTGGAAACACAAACCCTGTGGGTCACAGTCCCTCTCCTTTCTCATGCCTGGGATGTTTGACCTTCTCTGGACTACACTGGACTCGAGGCAGTGGCCAAATGTGCTGGCAGGACAAGCTGGGTACCAAAATCCCTGTGCAACCAGAAGCACGAGATGGACATCCCATCCTGCAGAGAGCTATGGGTGGGAAAGCTCTTGGGTTGTCCCCAGGCAAATCGTTGACAGCGTTGGGGAGGGAGCGCCAGTGGGAACTGGTGGGGTCCTCACGATTTTGCTGTCAGAGACTGCGCTGAGCCATTTCCAGCCCTCCCTTGGGGTGGTGGTTCCTTGCCCAGCCCCTCGGTACCCCCTTACTGCCCATCAGGATCACAGTGCTGGCATGGGAGGTGTTACTGGGATGCCTTGAGTCTCCTGTGGCTGTAATCACAGTTTCACAGCTCTTCCTCAGGCTTTTTGAACTCCTTTGTGTCTGGGCTTTGACTTTTTTCTCCTATTTGCAGCAGGGCCCAGAAAGACCTGGAGAAAAGCCATTTTTGGTATTGTATTCAGTCCAGCCCTTTGATAAGGGCAGGGAATGGCTCTGCTCCAGAAAGACTGTGCTGGTGGCATTGGGCAGGTTTACCCCTGGATTTGGGCATTTTGAGAGGTTTGAGGTCTAAAGAAAGGACCACATGCAGCAGTTCCAGCATTGCCATCGAGTGACCCACCACCTGGTCGCTGATGCCACCTTTTCTATCGGCAGTAGCAAGTGGCAGGGGGGCTGAAAGGAGCTGAGATGATGGAGGTGGTTCATGCAATGAACCCTGGAGGTCAGCAGGGCTGTTTGTATCCAAACCTCATTATCGGGTCAAAAAGAAATCCCTAAACCCCTTGGTATTGGGAAACTTCCAGAGGGATGTTCATTAAGAAAAGGTGCTCACCAGCGTTTCTGTTGCTATCGGGTTCCTTGAGAGCATTTACTTTCAAACTATTCCTCCAGACAGATCTGTCATGAGGTTTTTAGGCTTCTTTGTTGAAGAGAATAAAATGAGGCTGAGCTGGCTGGCTGGAGGAGTGACAGGCAGGTTCTAAAGGCCTGATGTGGACAAAACTGAGATCCCATCCATCAGGGAGCTAGCAGTGCCTGGCCAGGCTCTGTCCTCCGCTGCTCTTGCCCGCCTGGCTTTGCTCAAGGCCGGGGAAAGGCTCCCCATCGGGTTGTCCCTTCCACTCCCTTTGTTTTCCTGCAAAATGCAATCTGGGCTTGACTGGTGCATTGTTTTAAACTTGGGAATTTGGGAAAAAAAAGCAGCTAAAATGTTCTTTTCTGGATTAAGGGTGTGATGGAGAAGGAAAATGATAGAGAAGTCTGTGCTGGCGAGTCTCTGAGCTCCAGCTTGGTTTTGGAGACCTGAGAGTTTTGGAGACATTGGGACAGCTCTCAAGAGTGGGACTTTTTTATGGTTAGTTGTTGTGGGGGTGCTGGTAACAAAGATGTAGATGCAGACCTGCAGTGCACGAGATGTGCCAAGCACAGACCAGGGGGCAGAGGTGGCCACAGAGAGCATCTCGCCTATGCAAGTGAGTGGTGACATGGCTGGGAGGGTTCCACAGGATTCAGAAAACAGAGCAGATAAAATGGAGGAAAACCATCTTTATTTTTCTTTACTGCTTCCCTCCTTCCTCCTACCAATGCCTGAATATTTTTGAGATGCTGGACAGACCATTTTGTGACTAACTGTACTTCATGGGGCCCTTCCTGGGTTTTACATGGTGGATATTTCATGTTGTGCTTAGGTGCTTTCCTCTCTTCATAAGGTGCTTTCCACTCCATAAAGTGACCACGGTGCCGTTTCCATCTGGCTAACATCAAGGGTGAATTGCCCCGTGTGTCCCTCCCTGCCTGTGCCAGCCGGGACCCCCTCACTGGGAGCCAGGGCTTCCCAGCAGTTCCTATGCCAGGGTCTGAACCAGAGCTGGGGATGTGGATATGTGTCCGTGCCCACGTCTGTCTGTCCCCAAGCATGGAGGGGCTCCCGGGAGGGGCTTTTGCAGGAATCAGTAATACAGAGCATCCTGCGGAGGATCCCGGTCCCAGCCTCCACAGTCCCCGTTCTGTCTGGTTTTGCAACGTGGCATTCATATTTAGCAGTTTTTGGGTATTCCCCCCCAAAACCAGGGAAAACAGCTCAAAGCCTGTATCCTAACACTAACCCTGTGTGCCTCTCTGTTTCGTGGCTTGTCTGACATGTGAGCCCCAGCTCTGAGGGTCTTGCTTTCTTCACCAGCACCTTTGGGACCCCTCGGAGGGGCAATTGCCTTCCCCAGCCCCTGCTGCTGGGGATGGAGGCAGCCGCATCTGCTGCCTGCCCTGCCGGAGCGGGGGGTGGCGGGTGTCAGCAGCTGCGTTTGCAATCTGCTAGTGGAGCAGAGCTGGGGTGGCTGCCACGTGGACGGCCTCCCCGTTCCGCCGGCTGGACCCAGCTGTGCCAGATGGCTCCTGTCCGGCGAACGGGTATGTCTGAGGGATGGAGGGTCCCCAGGACCGCTGGCCCTGCCTCAGGGGGTGGGAGCAGCCCCAGAGCAGAGGAGGTGCTTCCTGCATGGTGGCTCTTCTCCAGCTGCACCCCAGGGGTGGCCGGGAGGCGGGTGGACAACCCTGGAAGACAGAAGGCTGTGCTCCAGTCTTTCCCTACTCTCCTGGTGTCCTGTGTGATCTCAAGCCCAGGTTTTTGAAGGCTAAATCTCACTGATATTATCCTGTTGCTGTAAAGGATGGTGGACTCATTACTGATGCTTGTGCCGGTCGCTAGCAGTGTGGCTGTCATCACGTTGAGGCTGTCACCGCGCTGGCTCAGCCTTGTTTCATGGGGGCTGCTTTGGGACTCCAGGGCTGTGCCTCATCCTGTCCCGACCCTGTGCCTGGCTGGGTGCTGGGGGGCATGGGGATATGGGCACCCTGTGGCGTTTGGATGGGATCCGGCTGCGGTTTGCTGTGTTTCCACTGGTTCCCGTGAAGTTCAGCCCTTTGTTTCCACCTGGCTGGCTCCTGCATGGAGCAGGGGGTCTGATGGCCTTTGAGGGCTTTTACTCCTTTAGCAAGGTCAGGCTGGAGCAGGGTGGGAACGGCTGGGTGGGGGACATGTGGCTGGCCGGGTGTGAGCCAGGACGTGGTCAGGCAGCTGGGACAGGAGCATCACTCCACAGATGGAGGCTTCCTTCAGCGATGCTTTGTGCCCCTGCCCCTGACACCAGTGTCCATCAGGTTTGCTTAGACATGCTCCTGGCTTGGGGGTTTCATTCTTGCATAGCCTGCCTGACTGTGGAACTCTGCATGCTGAGGGGGACCCATGTGATGGGCAGAGCCGAACAACGGGCACTGGCCTGAGTCTCTCTCTGCTCTGCAGGGGTGACCTGTGCGTCTGCTCTGCCGCAGCTGAGAGTGTGGGGGCAGATCCTGCGCGGTGCTGCGGCTCAAGGAAGGTGGGACTCTGCTGCTTCTTCACACATAAATCAGAACATCCAATCTGATGTTGAATCTGTCTGTCTTTGCCTCCTGACTTCCCCATTGGTAAAAAGGGGATGATGATGATCAGGTTTTAGGATGTCTCAGTTGTTCCTTCCCTTGCGTCAGGGTCTCATGTCAACATTTAGAAAGCACTTCAGTCTTTGGCCCAGGTGATCCCTAGGATTGTTTTCAAGGCCATGAGCTTCTGTGGCTGCCACCTTTGTTTTTGTTGCTGCATTTATACGGATTTGATGCTCTCCTGGGATTGTTTTCACATTCCTGACTTGAATTTCGCTGGCAGCGCTCACCAGGAAGCCTGTGTTTATCCGCTCATCCTTCGGAGGCGAGGGGAAAAGGGAGGTGTTGGGAGTCGGGTTGTTGGCTGCCACCGAGTCCTGTGCTGTGCTCGGCTCCGCTGTGCCCCAATGGAGCCCTCTGCTCCCCCCTCAAGCATGTGTGGGGTGTGGGTGGGACAGTGAGCAGTGTGGGGGTGGTTTCTGCTCTTAGGTTTGAATTTCTTGGCTCTGGTTCCAGTGTTCACCTGCTTTAAATGGGATTATGAACCCTCAGGTGGAGGAGCAGGAGTGGGGTTACAAGCCTCTGGCAAACCTCTCTTGAGATGCTCAGGTGGATGGTAACTAAATTCTGAATTCCTTTTCATGTTTTTCAGCTCTGAAAAGATCTTTTGAGGTCGAGGAGGTAGATCAGTCTTCAAATTCCTCCACCCCACAAAGACGGACCCCGAACCCCCTCCTCAGGTCCACTGTGTCCAGCTCTACACAGAAGTTTCAGGAACTCGGCGCCAGGAATTCGGAGCCATCCACCCGACATGCGGACCCCACAGGCCAAAGATCACCCAAGCCCTCTCTGAGGAGAGTGGAGCTCTCTGGACCCAAACTGCCCGAGCCGGTGTCCAGAAGAACAGAAATCTCCATTGACATCTCATCCAAGCAGGTGGAGAACTCCACCTCAGGGTTGTCAAGGTTTGGCCTCAAAAGAGCAGATGTGCTGGGGCACAAACCCCCGGAGCCCACCCCAAGGAGGACTGAGATCACTCTCGGCAAGCCCCAGGAACCGGCTCTCCGGAGGGTGGAGGCACCGGCGTCAAAGATCCCTGAGATCCCTCAGCGAAGAGCTGAGACGACCAATGCTGCTGTGCCCGACACGGCCACCAAGCGCGTGGAAATTCAGGTAGCGAAGGCTGCCGAGGTCCCAGCCCCACCAGCACGGCAAGTGGAGAGCTCGGAGCCTCCTCTGGCCACCCAGCCTCCCCAGGCAGAGCCAAAGCCACAGCCGGTGCTGATGGAGAGCCCACCAAAGAGAGAAGAAGGTGAGTACAGCTCTGGGCAACTGCTTGGGTGACATGCTGGCTGATAACTGCCTTCGTCCCTGGCTGTGGGCTCAGAGCCCATGCAGGGACACCAAGCGTTGTGTCCTGCTCTTTTTGGCTCTGGTGGTGATGCCTTTCATGGCTGGTTTTGGATCTGTGCTCAGTTGTGTCTACATACATGGCTGTTATGCCTGGGTTTATCCTGGCTGAAAGAGCTGTCAGTTTGAATAAAAAACGTTATCAAGTCTATAAGAAAATAAAAAAGAAAATGCCAAAAGCCTGGGTGCTTGCAGAAAATGACAACTCGGCCAGCTTGGGCCCCGGGTGCGGAGCCACCTGGCTTGCAGCATGTAGAAAAGCCTCTGAGGTGCCGGAGAGGCGGTGGTTGTGGAAGTGTTGTTATGATGGCTTGTTGTTTAGTGTTGTTGCTTATGGCTGTGGGGCAGAAACCGCCTCTTTGTTAGCAGGAGTCAGGGTTTTTTTGGCTTTGGAGCCAAAGTCTAATAACATCATGGACCAGAGCCACTATTAAACTGGAACCCTGGCTTATATTAGCTCTATCTTGTTTTCAATTAATCCCGTATTAAAGTCAGCTTCCCTCCCCTGCCAGTCATCATTTATTCTCCCAAATGTTTTGGAGATGGTTTTTTTTTTTCCTCTTCTGTTAATTATTTTTCCATTCCCCGTCACCCACGAGCTCTCTCCTGTGAGGGATGCAGCAGTCGGTCAGGGGGACCCACCCCCCCCACCCTGTGCCTCTCCCCGGGGCTTGTGGGATGCTGTGCAGTGGCCAAGCCAGGACCTGGGAGGTCCGTGCCTGGCCCCGGAGCTGGACCATGCACTCTTGTCTCACCCCACCATGGGATGGTTCCCTGCTCCTGCTCCATCTCCTCTCCCCAGTGACAGGGCAGTAATGGGGTCTGCAGAGAACCCAGGTTTCAGTGTGTGTGCATGGTCTAAAATCAAATCAGGAGTCAGTGGTGGAGCTGGTATCAAACCCTTAGGACTTGAGTGGGTTTCTCTCAATGTGCTTGTGTATGGCTTAGGTGTGGCTTTTCTGAGCTGGGTTTTAAAGAGGCGGACAAACACCTCCAGCAGGGAGCAGGTTGGTCCAACTCCAGCTCTAAGACCCAGCCCAGTGATGGGGTTCAGCGTGGGCCTCCCTTACGGGCTCTTTGTCCCCAGCTGCCGTGTGCATGGTGCCCAGGAGGCCCATCTTCTCCCATGGGTGGGTGCTCGGCCTCACCCTGTTGGGTTTGGACTGCTTTGAGCTTCTTCCCAAGCTCTGAACCGCAGATGGTTGGGCACTTTAAGAGCAGAAGATCATCTAAGCTGCTGAATCCCCCAGCTGCCTGAGGGGGAGAGGGAGGGCCCTTTGCATCAAGAATGACTCCAGACGCCCAGGACAGCTGCTGGGGATGAATTTTACCCAAGAGCCCAGCTGTCTGGGGTCTGCCTTGCTGAGCGAGCCAGCCCTTGGTACTGGCACAAAAGGGGCTTTCAGTCTAAATACCTCCAAGAAGAGCCAGGAGACAAAGTAGAAGGGGTAGGGAGGGTTCCAGCTCCTCCTTCCTCCATGTCAGCAAGGACATACAGAGTTGCTGCCAGAGCCCGTGTCCCCTTTCCAGTCATCTCCAAACTCCTCCATTGCCGTGACTCGAGGTTATCCCGGGTTGCTCTTGCACGGGACCCCATTTCAGGGTGGTCCTCCCTGTGGTCCACAACACCCACCCTGGGATGCTGGGTGGGTGGATGGCATCTCTCCTTGTCACTGTTGTAAGCATATGGAGGAGTTTTGGGGAAAATGTGCAGGGGCCCTCAGGGAGCCCTGGGGATGAGTGCAGGCACGCTGCTGATGTTCGCCAGCTCCACTGCAGCTCTGGCCCCACCCCAACCCCCAAGTGAAAACGTTGGCTACATGATGCCTGCAGCAGAGGCAACATGTGGCGGTGAAATCGTGCTCCCTCTCACTGCTCCCAGGGTTTGGGGCACCTGAGAGGTGCTCCTGTGACACTGGTTGCCCCTTGATCCCGTTGCCTGGTGGCTCTCCAGCGCAAACAGCTGAGCAGGGGATGCCGGCAGCTGCCTCCAGCTGCCCTCAGCCCTCTGCTGGGACTTGCCTTCCCCCAGCTGCCGGGGCTCAGCTGCCTTGCCCTTAACCCCTCATCCCGTTGCGGAAGGCATGCAGGAGAGCGTGTTGTGCAGGATGAGGCCGGTCGGAGGAGAAGGGCAATCACCGAGAGCTCGGCATTTCAGAGCAAACCACAAAGGAAAGGAGTAATTATAATGCTCAGCTTCGTTAGGGCGGCATGGCTGGTAGTGTAGGCTGAGTCTGCTCTGGAGCATGGTTCTCAAGGTAGGAGGAGGGCAGGAGGTGTCTTCATGGGGCAGAAGAGCAAGAAATATTCCTCCCCATCCCTGTTCTCCCCCTCTGAGTCCTTCTCACACTCTCCTGCACTCCCTGGGGAGCATTGGCTGCGCTTCTGTGTGTTTAACGTTGAGCTGGGCCATTGGTGATAGGATGCGATGTACTACTGCACCAGCATCCTGGGCAAAGCTGGGCTCCATGTCCCCACAGTGGCTGGTGCTCCCCAACTGTGACAAGGAAATTTGAGTGGATGACCGGGCGATGGGGATTGCTATAGTCAGAGTTGTCCAGAGAAATATGAGTAATGTTGTGCAGTGGGTGTAGGCAAGCAGAGAATATGTAAAGGGCAGAAAGAGGCACAAGCAATTAAAAATAAACATTTAAAAAAAAAGGTGAAGGGAAGTGCTGTTTCTGAACCCGCAGGCTCAGAGACTGCAGGAGTCTGCCTTCACTGCGTAGGACTTAACCAAATCTTAATATCCAAATATGACCGTCCGTGGGTGGTGATAACCTCTCCCGAGCTCCCGCCATGGGCAGCAGTTCACTCCTGGCCCTGGGGCGCTGGCCCAGCCTGGAGCTGGAGGCCGAGGCCGTTCCTCCCTTGCGCTGGCAGGGCAGGTCTGAGCAGGGTGTGCGGTGTCCGCTGGTTCCTCCCTGTAGCACCGTGCTGCGGAGCTGGCGTGGCAGGAGGGGGCTGTGCCCCTGGCTGCCATCCCACCGCCTGTGAGGGACCAGTGCGGTGGCTGGGTCCTGGTGCGGTAGCTGGGTTCTGCTTTGGTGACCCTTGCTGGTGTTGCTAGTTGGCTTGCTCAGCCCCCATCGCCTCCTGCTTCTGACCCTCTTCTTCCTCCTTGGCTTGCTCTGAAGCAGTGGCTTTGCCTGGGATGTCCCCACGGTCCCGGGCAGAAGGGGCAGCCCCACCAGGCTCCTTTCCACAGGCTGAGCATGGCTGCCCAGGAGAGGAAAGGGGAATCGTTGTGAGAGCAGCAATACTTCATCTGGAGACATCCGTCGGCCCCTCACAAAGGAGGGATCTTGAGGGCTCCCCCCTGGCTGGATATGGGACAGGGAGGTCCTTGAGAAGAGCCATGCTGAGCCCCTCATGGCTAATCCTGCCATGTCCTCCTACCTGAGCATCCCCTGGTGCCTCCCATCGCTGGCGCTGTGTATGGGTGGTTGAATGCCATGTTCTTCTGTTGCTCCTTGCAACATGATGGTGGTAAGGGTCAGGGGGAAGGCATTGTTGCTCCTAGAAAAGTTAATGTTTTCCACATCAGTTTAATACTCTGTCAGTGCTCCCCCCAAACCTGAACCTGTTTGTGTTTGTGGTGAAGGCTCAGTTCTGGGATCTCAGGTGGCAGATGAGAAGTGGTCCTGGGTGAGAAGTGGAAGCCGGTCTGATCTGATGATCTAATTTTCCTGCCCTTGGCAACTGGTAGGGCCACAGTCTTCCTCCCCGGTGGTCCTTTCTTGCAATGATGCTCAGGAGCTTTGCTAGATAAATCAGGGCAGATATAATGAAAAATGGGAAATTTAACCTAAAACAGGGAGTTGACCTTCCTCTGCAATGATCCATCTGTCAGCCTGGATGAAGCGCATCTCTGCGCGGATCCACGGTGTCATGCAAATTGGTCTGAACCATCTCTGAGCTTCCAGCTTTCTGGAATCTTTCTCTCATTGCTGCCTGATGCCCCCCTTTGGGACAGCCACGCAGGGCGCCATGTGCCTTGTAAAAAGCAGCAGGGTCCCTACTTCTATTTTGCTGCAGAACAAGCAGGAGGACATCAGGAGAGTGAAGCAATTCAACTTTTTCACTCTCTTTTCCAGCCTTGGATCCCTATGGAAAGCCTTTTCTTTAGAACTTGCTATTTTAGAAACTTCCATAGAGTTGAGCTAAAATTAAAAAAAAAAAAAAAGGCAAGCTTTCAGATCCATAGGGCTCCTTGCAAAGGCCGTATCCAAAAACCAGGGACCCATTGCTGTGTGCTGGGGAAGCCATGGTGGAGGCTGCAGCCCAGTGGCCCCCAGCTTCCATCCTGCCATGGACACGCAGAGATGGAGAAGCGAAGCTGCCCGAGCTTCGGGGCAATTTTTTCTTCCGTGCTGTCCTGCAAGGGTGATGCCAAGCGCGGGGCTGGGCTGCCTTGCTGGAGCTGGGGGTTTAGAGGGATTTGGATGACTATTAATGCTCCCCGCAATGAAGAGGCCAGGGCTGAGTGGAGAGGCAGTGAGTAATCATTTCCAGCTCCCCGAGCTGCACAGCAATTTAACTGTACAAAGAGATTAAAGCTGTAGGGAAACATTTCCTTAAAACCAGCTGACACATTTGGGCTAGGTTACGGGTAGTCTTTGTTGCTGCTGTTGTTATTATTTTTAATGGGAAAGTGCCTACAGCCCAAGTTACCAAATGGAGGGGCTGAGTGAGAAACACAGCATCCCGGTTTGTGGACTCAGGTGCCAAAAATGAGATAATCTGGAAAAATGGAGACCTGCAACACCAGTGACTTGGAAAGAAGGAGCGGGAGCGTGTGCAGTGGAGACAATCGCATCCCATCACAGAGATGCTGCCTGATCCAGGACACCACATGCACAGCCTCCTCATGGGGAGGGCAGCGGGGGGGGCAGGCGCTTTCTGCTTTCCCCCTCCCACTGTGCATTCTGTCCCTGGCTGTGCAGGGAGCAGCCAGCGCACTGCAGTTCCTTTTGGGGTGCATTTTGGGCAACGAGGATGCCAGGAAGGAGGCCAAGTGATGTAGATGTGATGGTGCTTCTGCTGCACATCTTTGCCCCCCAGGAATGCTGTTCCCAAACGTATTACATTTTTGTTCAGCTCTGGTCACGTTGGCATGCACGTGTCCCCTTCTTTGTATCTGTGTGGCCACAGTTTATATGGATGCCATCACAGTCCCACGTGGGTGTTCCAGCCATGCAGGATGTGCCCTGGGCAGCCAGACCCAGGTGCAATCACATGGAGAATTTGTGTGTCCCGTTAGAAGTCCCTGAGGGCCCATAGGAAAAGCAGTGATCTCCCCAGTGGAGATTCATTATGCGAAGGAATAGTTTCCCACAGGAAATGTTATGGTTCCAGCTTCCCTTCCCTCCTCAAGACCAGGAGAGGGCAAACCCGTGGATGCTGAACTGCAGAGTCCTGCTGGCACTGGGCTTAGCGACCTGGCAGGTCTCTTCCCTTGCCAGGTTGGGTCTGTGGGCTAGGTTGTGCATCCATGTCGTTGCTTCCTGAACCTTGCAGGAAGCATCTAAGGCTGAACATGTCTCTTTAGAGCTCAAAGCCTCCCATTCCAGGCAGAAAGTGACCAACCGCACAGCACCTGGAGTGTTGGCTCGCTGCAGGCTCATGGCGTCTGTGCTTGTTGTGTTGGGGTGTGAGCCCTGTGCAGCTGCAGGACCCTCTTGGCTCTGCACTTCCATGCATGCAAAGCGAGGCAATCCTGCCCTTGGATTGGCGGACATATAAGTGACACTGGAAGGCTATCTGAGATGCAGCCCTGGCTGAGGGCGGCATGTACGGACCAGACCCAAGAGTTTCCCTGTTTATCTTGCGGTATATGCATGTCTGGAGCCCATAGCAGTCGTGCTGGGGAACATGCTCCCCACCCATCAACTCCTTTGGCATCTTCAAGCTTTCTCACATTTAGGTTAATCATCCTACAGGCTGATAAAGCAAATAAAATCCATTATCTTGAGCAAGATAAAACAAAGAGTTTGCTTTGATCTCCTGCAGTAAGGCCTGGACATTCATTTTGTGACTTCTCTGCTGGGGGAGGGAAGTGATGGCAATAGTGATGAACCTTCTGTAGTTAAGAAATAATTCTCTTCTAAACTATTTGTAGACCTCTGTCCCTGCCTGAGATGTTTCTGTTGGCCAATAGTTGAAGGGACACCATAGGCTGGGTATGGTGCCAACTCCATAAACTGTGTAAGAGGACTTGAGGAACTGAATTGAGATTATAGAGAGATAACTTTGTTTTGAGAAGATCAAACATTGTTGTGACCAAAGAAGATAACTTGACAGCAAGCCAGTTGTGTTCTTTACTCCCCAACAAACAAACAGGCACACAGACGCTTTGGTATTGTCCAATATGCTACGACGAGGCTGAAGTGAATGTGGCTATAAATGGAAGAAGCAGCTGGTGTTGGAGTGCAGCCTGTGCTCAGACTTCTTTGGGCCCAATTTTTCTTACATCTGTGACAAGTTTTGAAGGAGGGGAGGACTTGGGGAGAGGGCTGCTTTCCTTTGGGTTAGTTGAATTTGGGCTATTCATTTCGCTGGTCTTCTGAATGGGTCTCTGTGTAGAAGTTTCCTGGATTTCTGTAGGGTAACATGCATAAATATTTCACTCATTTGAATTGTTTTGTTTTATCTTGGTATGAAGATGGTACAGGACATACCAAGAGAAAAAATTGGACTGAAGAGTCTGGTCCAAAACATTTTGCAAACAAAACTTTGCAGATGTTTTTAACAAGCCATCTAAAATTGCTGTGGCAGCTCAGGAGTGACAGCATGGGGATTTTCAGTTGCTGGGCTCCTCCTTGACTTGTATTGTCTGCAGTTTCTTCTGTGTGGAAGCAGTGGATTGGTTTTTGCATAGCAAAGGCAATTTGTACAACAAGGATGAAGAACGACTGAAATGAAGCATCTTTCAACACCTTGGAGTTCAAAGATTGTTGATGCTCTAGCAAATATGAGCAAAACCTTGGATTTATGTTTAGTTTTTCAACCCAAGAGACAGTGTCCAGGTGATGTCTGAGTTGGGTGGTCCTACCAGCCCCTGGATGTTCTCTGAATTCTGGCTCTGCAGGGGCTTTCAATGGGGCTCTAGCATGGTCCCTGGCTAGTGTTTCCAAGGGGCCCAGAAATATTTAGTGGGAGCTGAGGACCTACCTCCTTTTGTCTGTTTGTGAATTCAACCTTTGTCCATCTATGAGCAAGACCTTTGCAGGGAATGCTCCCAATGCACATGGCTTCATCCATGCATATTGCCTGGCATTCACCCTGCCTTTCTCGAGATGTCTGCCCTGGAGCTGACCGTCTGGATGTCTCCCTTAGCCTGGTGTGAATTGTGTCCACAGAGGGTTTATTTTTCTCTGCTGAATGTAAAGAGAGCCTATGCAATCAGTTCAGCTGGAGATGCATCCATTTGGGCGAGACAAATTTTACCCTTCTATATTATTTCCGGAGGCAAAGAGATGGAGGTGAAAAGGGATGTTGCAGCAGGACAGAACTGTGCAAGCCGCCAGTCCCTTGTGATCAACAGTGCTTGACAGCCCCCAGCAAACCTGGTCCCCTTGTGTCAGGTTGTTCTGCAAACAGGTCACTGTGGGTAATCATTTACTTAAGTGCACGGCTCAGACTGTCTTTGATGCTTATCAACAGTACTTCAACACTTTATGATGGCTTTGTCTTCTCCCCTCTCCTCCTTTCTTGCTGTGCATGGAGTCAGACAGGCATTCCTTCCCTCTCTCAAAGAAAAGCTCAGTTTGGGGACATCTCAGGGAAAGAAGATTAGATGGGAATCCAAAAGGATATGGTGCCTAGGAGGAGAGGGTGGTGATAAAAGTTAATGATGCATAAGCTCTTGAAAGGAGCTTTCTCAGTTACAACTGTATGGTAGCTCACAAGTCTTAAATTGTAGGGCATTGCTTTCAACTCCAGCATGAACACAGCCGGGCATATTTCATGTGTGACGGGTAGATCTGGAGGGACATCACAGTATTGCCCTACCCAGCTTGGGCTGGAGCCCCTGCCTGTGTTTGTTTCCCCTGAATGTTATGACTCTGGATGCTAATTTTTGTTTACTCTGCTTGTTATTTCCTCTGATCTGGGAGGTTGTGCTGCTTTCTACTAATGCACTGAAGTGGTGGTGTCCTCCAAACCATTCTCTGCAGCTCTGGTACACGGAAATACAGGATGAGTCCCTGGTTACCGTCTCTGAAGCTACGAATGTGCAGGCTCAGGCTGCTGTGGCGTAGAGGTTGCTGTCCTCCACTGCATGCTGTGGCGTAGAGAGTGCTGTCCTCCACCGCATGTGTGATGGACTTGGGGCATCCACTGGCAACTCACTCCCATCTGTAGTGGAAATAAATTCAGGCACTGAGAGACGGAAAAACACTGAGAAGATGACAAAAGGTTGGATGGCAAGAGAGCCTGGTCAGGATCCTGCCTTTGCTGTTCATGTGCTTGTTGTCCTGGGTGCATCCCTCTGCTCGTTCCAGTTTCTCCTTTTATAACAAGGAGCTGGTGAATGTGACAACACACCTTGGGTTCCATCCTTGCATTGAGTCCTTTCTTCTTCGAGGTTCAGCTGGTGATAAGGAAGCTGCTGGTCCTGGTCACAGAGGTGCAGTGGGGTTGTGCGGGATGGGAGAAGCTGTTCTGCCCAGCCTACTGGAGTGGCTCTACAACGAGAGAGGTCCTCAGCTGTCCAGGAGGGGAGGGTGGGTATCAAATGGTTTCTGTATCAAATCCTTCTCCAGTCTACTCTGCTCTTCAGTCTGCTTTCTCCTAGATTTGAAAACCCTGTAGTTTGGAGGGGGAAAAAAGGATTTGGAAGGCAAACTTTGTATGTGTGGGGAGCAGATGTGGGGATGGATGCTGCCTCCTGATTTATGGAGGCTGCTGACACTGAGGGAGGTGGAGCAAGCGCTGGCCAGGTGTTTGGATGCTCTTTGCCTCATGTCCTCCTCCCCTGCTTCCATCTTGTGCAGATAGGAAGGAGAATGGAGATTACCTTGGAGTTGTCCAGATTTATCCTGGGAAAAAGGAGTCGATCTGAGCAGCTTTTCTGATAAAACATAATTGTTTAGACAAACTCTGGCTGAACTCGTTTCCTCCTGCAGCCCAACATGCAGATAAAGGGGGTGGAAGTGGGAGGCCAAGTTCATGGGCTGCTGAGGCCCTCCTGGGGGTCACACCACCCCCGAGATCCCCTGTCCATCCATTTTGGTGGCCTTGGAGAAGATGAAAGGACCCAGTTGAGTGCTGAGGATGGTGCCCAGGCTTGAGGTAGTTTAGTGCTCTGAAAAGCAGAGGAGACCTTGATTACACAGCACATCAGTGCTGGGTGCAGGGAGACGTGGGTGGTCCAAGAGGACAGCATTAGATCCATCATGGTTCATCTGCAGAGGATGGCTGCATGTTGCTCTGTGGGATGTGGTGGGTGAATTTGCTCCAGCCATGCTCTCTCCAAACCTGGTGGTCCTGGGCATAGGATGACTGGGCAGAGCCATGCCCTAGAGAGATTTCTGTTTGGACTGGAATCAATGAGACAAGCAGGACTTGGGTGGGATGTGGCCATAGGAGAGGTGGTGTCATGCCCTGTGTGGCTCCTGCTGAGGTCTTTAAGAGTCGCATTGTGGAGTCAGATGAAATCTGAGATCCTGCCATAATGCTGATACTCATCCCACCATCCCTTGGGGAAACGGTCCTCCTTGCCCTACTTTGTGTAGTAAATAAATGTTTATTTACAGCGCAGGAACACACGCCCTGGGAGGGCGTTGGGAGGTGAAGGGTTTTTGCGTGGCCCTGAAGGAGCTCTGGGGTTTCCTCTCTGCTTCGTGGCTTTGGTTCCCAGGTAGAAAAATCTTGCAAAGGAGCAGCTCTGTGGGTGGGAGCTCAGTGAAGCAGAAGCCTTTGCATGGGCCCTGGGGCTTGGCTTTGTTTCCCTGCAGCAAGGCCATGTGTCCGTGCCTGTCACCTGGAAAAGAAGAGCTGGTAGGAGATAACCAGTGCTCGCGTGGGCTGGAGCAGCCAGGGGCAGCAGCAGGTGATGGGCTGCCATCTGTCTGCCTCCCCCCTTGGCCACTTGGTCATCCCGCATCTCCCCAGAGCCCGTGTTTGCATTGGACCCTGGGGATTTTCTTTTCTTTTCTTGCACTGGGGCTGAAGGTTGTCCTGGTGTCACCAGCAGCAGCAGCGTACCCTGCTTTTTCTGCCCCAGGGCTCTCCGTCACCATCTGGTACCTCCCTGCCAACCCCTCCCCAGTGACACCTGGGCACATCTCTGAAGATCAGATAGTGCAGTAAAACCAGCTCCTTATTTAAATCCCTATTTGGTTAGAGAGGAAAGCGGTAAGGAGCAGGGGTTATGAAGGAGAGGAGCAAAGGAGGAAGAAGCAAGAGAAGACCTCTGCTGCCCTCACGGCCCCATGGCTCCCAGCCTGGTTCGTGCTGCATCTCCTCCATGAAGCCGTTGCAGTAGCAGAGGGGATCCCCGGGCTGTGTCCGTCCTTAGCTTCAGAGCAAGCAGAAGGGAGAGTGTTACTTCCCTCCTTCTCTTGCTGCTTCGGCAGGAGCCTGCCATCCAAAAGTCTTCAATCTCCTTCCTGCTCTGTCGAAAAACCAGGCCAGGGTCCTCCTCTCTGGAAAAGGGGCTCTCCGTGATGCTGCACAAGGCTGGACCCTTCCTCCACACGTGCAACCTTGGGCAGGGGCAGGAAGGATGGGGCTGAGCTGTGACTGCTCCTTGTGGAAAGGGTGACGTGGGGATGGGGCTGCTGACCTGGCTCTGCGGGGCTTCCAACTCTGCCCTGGCACTGCCCAAAATTGCTCTGCAGAACTTCAGGGAAAGAGCATTTGGCTTCTTTTCTGCTCAGAGGAGCGGGAAGGGACTCTTTGGGGTTATTTCAGCCCATTTGTGGGACAGACAGTCTATGGGACAGTCATTTGAAGAGTGAGCAAACCAAAGCCATCATTTGGGCTCCACTGAAAGAGCAAAGCTTGGAAAGCCTCACGTCACAGGCTGCAGAGACAAGGGGGGACATGGCTGTGACTTTCTGGTGGGGAACAGTCCTGCATCCCTTGGGAGGGACACAGAGGCCGTTGTTTTGAGTTTCTGCTTTTCCTTCTCATTTTTAGACAGGCAAAATTAATTTTTCTTTTTTATTGCCTGTGGCAATATTTATTTTACTGCTCTGTGGCAGTGGGGACTGGATAGGTTTTGCAAACTGAGTTTTCCCTTGACAAGCCCCTCCTCTGATTTCGCACTTCCAGCTGCCAGGCTTGGTTTTAAAAGAGCTTTCACTGAGGCTGAAAATATTTGAAGGGCAGAGCAATGCCTTGCAGGAAATGGCTTAAACTTCCTGCTCCCAAGATGGTGTGAGTGTTAAAACAGAACTGGAGAAATATTAGACATCCTACATCCGGCACGGCAGAGGAGAGCGACCCTGGGGTGATGTGATGGAAAGCCCGTACCCCTCACTGCTGAGCCCAGCAGCTTCTGGCAGGACAAGGGGCCCTGCCAGTGCCCCCCCAGACCCCTCCACCCCTGACTTTGTAGAGGGAAAAATGGGAATTTTTTTTTCCTGCTCCACTGGGCTTTGCTATGTTTTGGTTTTGTGGGAAATGTGTGGGGAGAGCTGGTCAAAGGTGGGGAGGCAAGGTGTCAGCGGAGTGAATTTCCAGCAGAAAATGAGAGTTGGGAAAGCACTGCTTTTGATGAAATGTTTGCTGCCAGTTTTTCTGCCACCTTCCAGCCCGAAGTGAAAGGCAAAATTCTAAAATAGATGATCAGGAGTCGGTCCCATGCGTTTGGGGCTGGAGCGGGACCTTCCGCATCTGTCAGCGGAAACCACGTTGACATATTGGGTTAATCAGAGGTAACTTAATTCTTCCAGCCTGGATAATTTCCCTCTTCGTGCTGGCTGAGCACCATCTACCTGGCCAGGCAGGGAATAGCATCTGTCTGTCTGTCTGTCCAGGACAGAGATGCACAAGGGTGGAAGAGAAATGAGAGTATTTGTGTGCAGGCGGGGCGGGGGGGGAGGGAGAGGGCAGTGGCTCTGCAGAGCAGGGTGGTCCTCACTGGAGCTCTCCGATGGGTGCCACATCTTCAAATGTAATTCAGCTTGCTGGGGATTACTGCCCCCTTATGAAAAGCTTCTTCAAACTCCAGTTTGTTGGCTGGAGCATGGAGATTTAGGTAGTTTTATTCAAAATGTTATCAGCTGGCTAAAAAATACTGACGCCATGTGGCTGGGAGCCCACAAGCCCACACTTGGAGTGGAGGAATGAGGTGGGAACTGCAGGGCTGCAGGCAGAGCAAGCTGGGTATGGGTCAGAGTTTTTCTCTGCAGCACCCTGGGCTGGTCTGAACTCACTCACACTGCCTTCCTCCTAATGGTCACTGGGAATCATAAAATTGCTCATAATGGAAGAAAAATCAGACCTCTTACGCCCATGCCGGGACCTGAGTCACTTTGGGAGGCGTTGTTCCAGTTCCGGGAGCAGAAGCAGTCGGGTGCCCTCTCGGGCCGGTTTACCATGAATGGAGCATTATGCTGTGCTCCAAACATCCTCCTCCCTGGCTTTCCTCCTTGACCCCTTCTTTTCCTGCACCGTTTCATGGTGGGGTGGTGGGAGCCCCAGCTGCTCTGCAGGAGCGAGGATCAGGAGGGGGTGAGTACCGCCCTCAGCAAGCAGCCCTGTGCCTGGGGAGCTCGGCAACACAGGTTCCTGATGCTCACCTTTCACTATGGCACATAACTCCGCTAAGCCCCGAGTGGCGCAGCCCTTGGGATTGGGGATTTGGCTAGGCACATCCTATTTGCTTTCCCAGGTTTTTCCATGGGGCGCTTTTCCCCGGGAAAGCTTTGGCCGGCAAACTTGGGGGAGGGGAAGATGAGGCTGCTTTAAATCCCCAAAGTAGTTACAGCTGGCTGAAAGCTGTGTATGCAGCCTTGTAATACATCAGTGGTGCCCACTGCTCTTGCACAACATGCTGGTGCTGGTTAAAGCTCTGAGGGGGGATGCGGGCCAGCCGCGGTCCCAGTATGGCTTGGTGCAGGCAGGGCTGTGGGGGGCAAGAGTGGAGGGGGGGTTGGACAGGCTGCCTTGGGGCTGCAGGACCAAAGGGGCAGATGCTGTATCTGTTTTGGGACAGAAATACTCGCCTCGGAGCCATCCCTATTTGTCTATGTGGCTGCAACACTGTGCAGGGACCAGGAAGGTAGTCAGACAAAATGGGGGGAGGAAAGAGCTTTGCTGTCCCAAATGGTGCTGAGTTGAAGCCTGCTACTGCCCTGCTTGCCCCATTCCGGAGCAAAACTTTGTGGATGGAGTCGGTGAAGCAGTTACCCATGCAGCATCCGCAGGTCCATGGGCCTCTGGGTGCCGTCAGGGAGGGCAGATGGGGGGGAATTCATCAGAAAAGGAAACATGCTTCCACGGAGTTGTCCTGGAGCCCTTCACATGATTCAGCATCACCAGCTTCTGCTGAGCAGCTGTGGTGAAAATGTGGGTCTGCAGGAAGGAGCGAATGCCGCTGTGTAAATCGCTGCACTGTTGATTTATTTTTCTTCTTCTTGATGGCTGACCCCAGGGTCCCCCTCCCAGCCCTTCCCTCCATGCGACTGCAGGCCAGCGTATCCCTGCACGGGACGTGCCCTCCTTCCCACGGCTCCCGCAGAGGGATGCGGAGCCCCAGGGCTGCAGCAGTGGGAGAGGCATGGAAAGGTTTGGGAAGAGGTTTGGAAATGGCTCATTAAAAGGCTCCACACAGGGCAGAGAGCACCGCTTGTCTCACCGGACCACAGGTCTGTTGGGAGGCCAAAGATGATTGCTCAGCTTGTTTTGAATCTGAAATGAATGGGCAATTTGGGGCCCAAGGAGGGAGTTTTAGCAAGTCTCCGTGAGATCCTGTGATCTTGCCTTGCCCAGACATTGTGAGCAGGATGGGGTGGGGAGGGCAGGGACATCCATCCTGCATCGGTCAAAGTAGGGCTGTGCTGGACCTGCCCGCAGCCCCTGAGGGCTAAACCCAGCACCCAGCCTTTGCCCTCAGAAGTTGGTGCTCCTTGGCCCTAAAACACAAAACCTGTGAGATGAAAAGGGAAGAAACAGTATTTTCATGCCTTGACTTTGCATTCCTGTTTCTCGTGCCTTAGGCTTCAGCTATTTCCTGGTCCTGGCAACCAGGGGGGCTGTTAAAGTGGTTATTTTAAGGATGCTTTCCAGAAGCCCCCAGCTCTGTGTGCTGAGGCTCTAGGAAGAGTCTGGTGGGACGTGGCTGCTGGTCCCTGTTCAGCAGCGCACAGAGTGAAGGAGGGGTGCTGAGCTGTGGGTTTTTTGACTCTTCTGATAGACACAGCAATACCTGGTGTGTAACTTTTCTCCTACTCACAGGGACCCCTTGCTGGAGCCAAGGTGTTTCATGCATCATTTGGGTGGAGGTCTTGCCAGCAAATGAGTTACCAGGGTCATAAAAGACCACAGGAGCATTGCGGTGGCTGCTTCTCCCAGCCCTTCTCTCCAGTAGGGTTGTTTCCTAAAATTCCCTCCCCTCGCATGATGGAGCTGACTTATAGTGGGGGTTGGAGGAGCTTGAGTTGTCCAGTGTCCTGGCAGGACATGACTTTCCTTGGGTAGAAGTCTTTCCCTTTGTGAGGTTGGAGGCACAGCTGGTTTCCCCATTGCTTTTCATCGAAAAAATACTTTTGCGCCCCAGCCCTTGCTTGAATGATCCCAAACTCTGGATCCAGGGTCTGTTTTTGGAGCCCTCAGTGATGCTTTCTTTCAGGACCAAAAACGTGACTGATGGTTCAGTGCCCTAAGAATGTTCCCAGTGCTGTGGGGATGGGGGGGATACTGGGGAGACCTGGGGCCCCAGGGACATGCTAAAGTCGGCAGCACTCTCTGCTCTCGGCTACGAGAAAGTGTCAGAAACGAGAGCTGTATCCTGCAGAACTGAAAACCTCAACCCTAATGGGGCCCGTGACCTTTAAGAGGCTGTGAGCGTTGCAGAGTGAAGCCACTGCCTTTATCTGCAGATTGCAGCCCCGCTGCTGCCTGGGGAGGAGGGCAGCTCTGAGCGGCACTTGGGTCGCTACGGGGCCCTGCTGGTTTCACAGGGTGATGGGGCTCAGCTTGACGGCCGCTTTGTGCTGGCTGTGTTAAGACGAGGGTTTGGGAAGTTGGCGTGGTGCATGGCGGCCGGTGCATCAGAGCCAGGGACATGTGTTGCTGTGGGTCAGCGGGTGCTGGGTCCTGCCTCCTCTCCTTGGGTACTTGTGGGGGACTCTGTGGGACCTGCAGTCTGGAGCATCCCCATGCCATGTGCTCCAGTCCTTGTGGGAAATGGAGACAAGATTGGGGAAGACCCTAGGTGTCCTGCAGGTTTGTGTCCAGGGGAGTTGCTCTGAATACATCCCATGAAAGGATCTCCTTCCATTGGACCAGAAAGCATGATCTGCTCTTGCGATGTTAGGTCTATGGGTGCTGTAAAGCTGGGAATTAGGTGTAACAGAGCCAAACAGGTACAAATGAACCCCCAAATCAAAACATGAGCCAGGCATGCATGGTAGGACTGACAAAATGTTTCTTTTATTCACACCTAAAGACGAGCTCTGCTTTCTCAGAGGCAACTGTCTCCCCAGCAGCTCCTGTGGTGGTTCCTGATGATCAAGCATTGGAAGGGGCTGCCCAGGGAAGGGGTCGAGTCCCCACCCCTGGAGGTATTTAAAAGCCAGGCAGACAAGGTGCTTAGGGGACATGGTTTAGTGGTGGAATGGCAGGGTTAGGTTAGCAGCTGGACTTGATGATCTTAAAGGTTTTTTCCAACCTAAATGATTCTATGATTCTATGATCTATTCAGCAGCAGCTACCAATTTGGGTGCCCCACCTCTCCTGGCAAATGCAACCATCTGCCTTCCTGGCCTCCGTCATGTGTACGTGGGCACTGTGCTTGGTGCTGAGCGCTGGTCTTGGTCTGTGTATACGTAATGCTGCGTAGGCTGGAGTGGTGGTGGTGGTGAGACCTGGGTGCAGGCGCCACGTGCTCCATTCCCTACTCAGCTCCAAACTCCCGGTGTGATAGTGGTGCAGGTCTGTCCCTAAATATCTCTCAAATATTGGTGCTCATATATATATATATATACACACTGAAATATCTCAGGGGGAATTACAGCCACCAAAATTGGAATTAGGTGCCTAAATACCTTTTAGGATCTATGTCTTGGCTCTTCTGCATCTCTGAACACAGCACTGCCCCATCACCCTGATGCTGGAAGAGCATCAAAACCCAAGACATGCCCTCTCATGGGGAGATGATGGGAGTAGCTGGGGTGAAGGAGGAAGGGACTGGGTGCTGTGCTGGGACCTAGGAGGTCCAGTGGAGTTAAGTGTCCTTATTAATCTTTACAGAGCCTCGGGGCCTGTATTGCTGTTGGGGTGGTGGTGGATGAAGGTGCCCAGCAGGAGCGTTTTGGACCTGGGGTAGAAGCTTGCCTTGCACGTCCAACACGGTCAGTGGCTGCACCCAAAACCCAGCTGTCCTTCAGCAGAGCTTGGCTTGCCCCAGCTTGCCCAAGCCCTCCCACTGCCAGGAGCACACAGGGGCCAGGCACATCCCCTTGCCGTGTGCGCAGGGGCAGAAACACCAGAGCCTTTTCCAGGAGAGGACCATACCTCTTCCCAACAGCTTGCGCACAGATCGTGGGCCATCGTGTGCTTGTTCCCCTGGCCTGCTGCTTTTTAACACCTCTGGGTATAAAAGGAGGACTTGGAAATATTAGTGTGGCTTCTTCCCTGTCGTGATGGAGCCCATTGCAGGCAGACCTCGTGTTACAGCTTAGCATGGACAACTTGGTAGCTCATTTGCTGTAGACACGTTCTGTAGTCAGTAGGAAGAGAGGTGTTTCTCCAAACAGCAGGCTAAGACATCTCTGACCCAGCTCTGCTGCCCCACCTTTCCTCTCTCTCTCTCCAGCAATTAGGCAGCTTGAATCCATCCTGCCCCTCTTCCAAACTCCTCCTTGGGCTGCAGGATGTCCTGTGAGATTATCGAGAGCTTGACTGAGGGGCTTTCTTAGCTTGGCGGAGGCTGAAGAGGCCCCAGAAGGCTCCCGTGCTGGGGGAAGAGCCTGTTGCCAAGTCGTAGGAGGAATTCCCACGTTCCCGTTCCTTCCTGCTGGCTGCCAAACGCTTGTCCTGTCCGCGAAAGCTGATGTATCTGGTTGGATTTAACCTTTGCTCAAAGAAGTGAAGAATAGAGGTCTTTTACTTTTGGTTTCTGGGTGTAAATTCACAATTCAGCAATGGTTTTGTATGCACGACACGATTCTGTGGTGGGAAAGGCTGGAGGGGAGACAGAGAGAGACTTCACTTGGGTGAAGTCCTTTATAGCAGGGACTTTCCGGGAGCCTGCAGAGAGATTACCCTTCTTTCCAACTCTAGCAAAGCCCCCAAACCAGGCTTTACATGTCAGCCAGACCTTACCATTTCAGGAAAAACAAAAAGGCAGCCCCGTGGGACATGGGATTTCTCACACCCATGGTCGCTCCAGGTCCTGCCCAGCCACATGGACACGCACGTGCTCCCGTGCTTTCCCTCCTGGCAGCAAGCATGTCCAACGCCAGCAGCGGGGAGCAATGGAGTTTCCGGGAGGGGAAATGCTCTTTTTCATTACTTCTTTTAATTTCTATGGCAGAAGGCACAGCTAGCACTATTTTTTTCTGCCCTGGACCCTCTTTTTATTCTCTAGTTTGTCTCCAATGGTATGAGCCCTGGTGACACTGGTGCTAGTGATTGCCACCAGGCACGTAATCAGCAGCACCCGAGCGCTGTCAGAGTGGTGTGGGAACCACAGCCTGGCCACTTCTGTGTGGTTAAGTATTAAGTATGTGGATGCCCAGGTTTGGGGAACCTGAGAACAACCCAAACTTCAGCTCCAAGCTCCCAGACTCGGGCAAAGAAGAAAAGAAAAAACACAGCAGGTCCTGGGACTGCCTGAATTCATTTTCTGAGGACATCAGCCACGGCCCATGTGTGGGATCAGCAGGAAGGGTACAGAAAAGAGAGGTCACTGAAATCCTGTGGTGAGGTTTCTGTGCTGCTTGTAGTTCTGCCATGCTGAAGATCAAATTCCCTCCTGGTCTGTACCTCAGTATTTGCCGGTTCAGCCCCTCCGTGCTCACAGAGCCATGGGTGCTGGGTCCGAAGCTGCAGGGAGACTTTGCCACAAATGCTGCTCTGTGACCGCTCAGCACAGCGAGGTGCTCGCCGTCCTTGAGCAAGTGTTGAGCTGCGTCATGCTGGAGGTGGACTGGCCACTGGTGTCAGCTCCACCTGCTGTGAGCAGATGCACCCCATCACCTTGCACCCAGCGAAGGGCCAGGAGGAGTCGTCCCGACGGAGGTCAGCTGTACGGCAGGGAAATGCATAGCCTCCAAAAAGTTAGAATGACCTTGTCTCCAAGGTGATAGGATTTGGTTCTAATTAAACTGACACCACGGAGGTGACCCCGGGGTGTTCCTCCCAGCAGGCAGCCTGCAGGGGTGGGGAGAAGCTGCTGATGGGGTGAGGTGCGTGGTTGGGGGGGGGTTTGCTTTGGAGTGGGCTTGTGGTGGGACCCTGGGGAAGCAGCATGGAGAGGTCAAACCTTACGAGTGTTTGCTGTTCCAGTACCAGCAATTCCTTCCTGGAGCTGGAGCTCCAGGGGAGCAGCAGAGACAGGGGCAAATCTGAAGACATTTTTGCTGTGAACATGTGGAAATCAGAGGCTTGTGTGACCCACTGAAGAACAGGAATTGGAGTAATTGCCCCAAAAATGACAAGCTGTTGATTGTAAGAAGTACAGCCCATGGCACTGCAACCAGCCCAGGGGTTATGACCGGTGCCATAACCCCACTTCTTTTTTTTTTTTTTTGTAAAAAAAATATCTGTGTAAATCTCTGCTCTCCCATTTAATGCCTGCTCTCAGCACTCCCTGAAAATTGCCCAAAAATTCCATCTTGGTGCAACTTAGGATACGCTCCAGCCTGCCCCAAGAACATCTGGTATCTGTGCATCGGGTGATATTAATCACAGCATGAACGCGGCCAAGTGTTAAACGGCAGAGCCCTCCCACCTCCCCCCTGCAAATGAAGGTTGTTTCAATGTTCCAGCAATAAAATTAACCTAGCAGCCCGGGCAGGCGGTGATCTGGCAGGAACAACTGCTGTGTGGGATGAAGGGATGAAGAATGCTTTTAAATGGGCCAAGAAACTGTGTATTCCTATGACTTTTTGAAATCCCTGTGGTGTTTGAAGCTATTTTCTAGTCTTCTGAATCCACGGCCGTTCCTGCTGCGTCTGCAACTGCTCCCTCTCCCCCGGTATTTTGTGCTGAGGCTGCTGTTGTTTTGGGTGTAAATGCTGCTCCCTGTTTCCAGGAAGGTAAACACCCCTCCCTTGCCTTGCTTTGCTGTGGAGATATCAAAGTGCTTCCCAAAGGGGGAGAGGTGTTGTTTCTGTTTTGCAGATGGAGGAATGGCGTTGCAGAGACTGCTGAGAAATGCATGTGGATCTGCTCGCTCAGAGGGTGCTTGTGGCTTTGTCCCAGGACACTTAGTGGCTTCTTTTAATGGTGGGCAATGAGCAGACAGGACTGGCACAGGGAATATTTTTATTCCCCTTTTCCTCGGATGACTGCTTGCCAGACAGTGGGCAAACCCCCATCAGCACCGTGCTATTCACGTTGCCCCCAAAGGAAAGCCTGGCTGAGATTTTCCCCAAGATGCCCAGTTTGTGGCTGAGTTTAAAAAAAAAAAAAGAGGAAAAAGCAACAAAAAAAGACAGAAAGAAATGAAAACTATGTCTTGAGTGCAGCATTAACCGCCGAGGCTGCCGCGCTTTCAAGGGAGGCAGCCCCAGTGCTGCTGCATGGGAGGGACGGGGCGGGGGGATAACTCTTGTGAGCTGCCTTTGATGTTGGAGGCTTTTACCCGCCTTACCCAGGGAGAAACTGGGAAGAAACTCAAGTGCTTTTCATCTCTGGTAGTGAGGGAGGGAGAGAGCCAGGAGGGATTTGCTTTGTGAGACCTTTACGAAGGGAATTGAGCAAAACTTTTCAGAAGTTGCGGGGAGACTCGCTGGGGCGGTAGCTGAAATAGGTGCTGAAGCATCCTTGGCTCTTGCAGACGCCGGGCAGCGCGCATTGTCCTCCTCGTAATCCTTGGCTGAGTAAGTCTCTCCGCCTGAGCTCTCCCCAGCCTTAGACAACAAAAAGCCATGGCAAGGGATGTGCTGGGATCCTGCAATGGGGGAAGTCATGGAGCCAGCAAGCCGGAGCCTTAGCCATGCGATGAGTGCAAGGGAGGTTGAAGGGTAAGGAGGGGAAAAATAGAGCAGTGGCTTAGCAAGGGGAAAATACCAGGGGCATGATGCAGGCACCGGTGCAGGGAAACGCTTTGTCAGGGCCTGTGCTAAGGGAGGAGGCAGAGCCAACTGTGCTGCCCGCTCAGGTTCCCGGTGGGATGAGGATGTGCTGGGCTGTGTCTCAGCATTGGGGCCAGACTAGGCAGGGAGTGGCAGAGGGGAGTCACAGTGGCCGGTGCTAGGTTCTGGGGGTGAAACGGGGCGACAGCAACCCCAACGTGATCCAGGCAATGGGGGCTCCTTGGGGTGTCAGCTCCCTGCAGGCTGGGACCCCACTGCAGGCAGGCTGCCCTCGCCCAGCTCCCCCAGCCCTGCAATGAAAAGGGACCCTGGTCACTGGCGAAGCCAGGCAGTGGTTGGAGTGCTGCCTGTGAAAGGGTCCATGTTGAATTTGGGAGCCCTGCCTCAGCCAGAGGGGCCAGGTGTGGTTGTTTGCATCTGGGCAGGCAGCGGGAAGGGGCTGCTGCAGGCTCACCTCGCCTGCCTGGCAAACGCGGGGCTCTATCGGCTTTCAGGGTCGCGTCAGAGATGCTTTTGCATTACTTCCCTTGGGAAACACATTTCTGTAGCATGGTGGGGAACATCTGTGGCGATGTCAGGGAGGGCGGACAGCCCATGGTCCTCTTTCTCCCCGGTTTTGGCTCTGGAAGTTTGTTGTGAAATGATGGAAAAGGAACCTCCCAATATTCGATGGCCCCTTGTCCTGATGAGCATTGGGGAAACCCCATCTCCTGAGCATCCTTGCGAGCGCTGGTGGGTGGCGCAGGGCACCGGGCCAAGGCGGCTGCAGGGGAATCCTCCTCTCCCCGGCCCTTTGCTGCAGCTCTCGGTGCCTGTCTGGGAAGCGCTCCCCAAAAGGAGCCTCTTGCTCTCCCCTCCGCTCACCCACCCTGCCCCAGCGCACACGCAGCAGCCCCCAAACCTGCGCTGAGCCTGTGCCCGGGGTACGTGACCCGCCTGTGCGGGGGGATGCGATGCGGGGGGCGCTGGAGGCACCCACAGCCCTGGGGACCCCCTCCCAGAAAATTAAAAAAAAAGGCAGGGGGCTGCGGATGCGCAGCTGCCTGCCGGAGGGGTCTGATCCCTTCCTGGAGGTGAGATGTTGGGGCTCTTGCCCGCGGGACCCCCGGCCCCGCAGCGTGTTTCACTCCACGCGTGGGGCAGCCTGCGAGGAGCGGGACTCGCCCCCCCAGCCCCGAGAGCGTCTCCCCCGCTTTTCTCTTTAATTGGCTCTTTTGAACCAGCCCCGTCCAACCCCCTCCCCTCCCCTCCCCTCCCCTCCCCTCCCGCGCCGCCCCCGGCCCCGCGCGGGAGCTGCGGCCGCCCCGGGTGAGTGCGCGGGGCTGAGGGCTCCGGGGGTCCCGGGGGGGCGCAGGGGCCGGACTCAGGCGGCGGGGCTGCCGTGCCCGCCCGGCCCTGCGGCGGGAGGAGGAGAAGCCGGGGCCGGGGCTCCGGGGCCGGCGGGCGCTGTGCGGGGCCGGGGGCGGCAGCTGGGCCCCGCCGCGCTCTGGTCTCCCCCCGCAGTTTTGTTCCGTGCTGTAGCTATGCAGACCGTCCCAGCTGAGAAGCTTGCTTTTTACCCCCCCCCACCCCCCTCTTTTTTCTTGGGATTTTTTTTTTTTTCTAATTTTAATCCTCTCCCCTTTCTCTTGCCAGTCGTGACCATTGTTTGGGCAGTTATTGTGGAAGATGGGGAACGTGTATGTTTAAGTGATGTGGTGGGATTGGACTTGCTAAATGCATGGCTTTTCCCGCATTCCTTAGGGTGCTGGGCACGGGCAGCCCGAGCCGTGTGCGACATGTCCCCCCAGGAATCACTCTTTTCCCCTTGCACCCCGAAGACCCGCTGGCACCTTTACACCCCTTGGAGGCAGCCTGGGGTGGGGGGCGTCCGCTCCTGCCCGTGCTGCGACCCGCTGGTCTTGCTGGCAGGCAGCCCCTGCACAGGAAAGGCTTCATGCCAGAGGATTTCAGACCAGGTTTTTTATATCCATCCCTGGTGCGACCACACTTCATTCAGGGAAGAAGCATCCGGGATGGATCTGGGCTGACGTATTCGGGGCCAAGACTATCTCTGGCTCAGTGAGGGCAGATTGGGGTGGGGAGAGCAGCTGGGCTCGTTGCTCCATGCCATGGCTTTCAGCAAACACTGAGCTGTTCTCAGAGATTTCATAGTTTTGGGCCAGAGGGCACTGACAGAGCCTTGTGTCTGCCCTTCCATAAATCGTAGGTCACTCCCATCTTGCCCCTAAACCCCTCTTCGGAGCCACGACATCCAGCCCTCCATGAGCTGAGCGGCTGCATGCCCTGCACAGCACGGCTGGGCTCACTCCCGCTGCTTTCAAGGGTGAACTTGCATGAACGCACGGACCAGAGGAGCGCAGGAACATCCTACTTTAGCGCCAGGCAAGTTTTGGGTTAAACGTCCCTTGTGTTAAGCAAGTTGCTCAATTTTATTGAATTCTTGCCGCGGAGGATGGTGGGTGCGGCAGATGGAGCAGACCGGTGGTGCAGCTCTAGGGTGGGGAAGAGATTTTATGCCGCTGTTGGAGATGCGCTGGCTGAGGGTCCTGGGTTCCCTGGTGCTAACAACCATTGGTTGGTTTGACCGAATTTCCCTGCAAGATAGGTGGGCCTGGGCTGGCTGAGGGGAGATTTGCATGTGTAGGCAACGCTTGACTGAGCTTTGGTTTTGGGAAGGGTGGCGGCTCAGGCACCACCCTGTAAAAAAGGAAACAGGAGTTGGGATTACATGTGAACCCCTAAGTGCCATTGCCCCAATCCAGGTGTGATTCCAGATTGTAGGATACAGCATCCAGGAGAAGCACAGCCTTCCAGGGTATGTGCCCTGCTTACTGCCCTGCTCTAAGGGCGTCCTGAGTGCAGATAAGGACATGTTGGAGTAGAAGAAATGTCTTTGGAGCCCATGGAGGACTGCAGTAGCCCTAGGAGCTGGGGACCCCTTCCCTGCTATTGTAGTTGCAATGATTTTCCATATTGGGAGCAAAGTACCTGTGTGGCTGTGGGGCTTGTGGGTAGATCGATGGTTGGTGTACTGAATGTGTTTCACCTCACAGCCATTAAACACGTATATTCTCACTAGTATATGCTAGCCGTAGCTCGAGGTATGCAGATGTGACAGAGTCTAATGGCTTGGTAGCTAATAACCCGGCAGTGGCGGTTCCTGGATGCCTCTCTATGGGGAATCCAGACTTCCCCTCTCCAAGCACTGTGGAATTTTTATAGCCTGTGGTTTTAAATGCTGTGATTTCCGTATGGCTGTGACGCTGCAACCAGCCCTGTCGCCCAGCCCCAGCATAGCTTCGAAACCTGAGCTGGAGATATTGATCCTTGGGTAACGTGCCTGAGCTTTGCTCCGGTTCATGGGAAAGGCTGGGCTGGGAAAGGGAAGGACAACTCTTCTGGGGTTACACTTGCTGGGTGCTGTGACTTTATGTCTGAATACAGCTATACTTTATTTCATTTACCTCTAAAATTTGGTGGGTGCTTTGTGGAGAAGTGTGTGGTAAAGCTAGCTCGTTCATTAAAAAATAAGAACACAAACTGGACCGAAAGAGTTAATCTTGCAAATACAGCTCAGTGGCATTCTAGGAGTGTCTGTCCAAAAAATCCATGGGGTGTGGGCATGTGGCATTTCAAGGTAACAGGAGGGCTTGGGGCTGGGGAGGTGGGAAGGAGCCGTGGCAGAGGGGCCAGGCTGGCAAACCCCACTTGCTGCAGGGGTGTACTGTTGGGGCTGCGCTGTAACATGGGGAGGGATGCAGCACCATGGGATGTGTGCCCAGGTGTTGGCTGGGAGATAATGACAACGACAGTTCATCCACATCCGTAGTGGGTGTGAGCACCGTCTGCTTCCCAGCAGCATCCCTGGCTCTGTTCCCTGGGCTCCCTATCCTTGAGGGGAAGAGGCAGAGCTCTGCCATTAACACCCTGAAGCTCCTGGCTCATGCTGGCTCACCCTCATCATCCCAAGATGTGGTCCCCAAAGTGCCAGGCAGCATCAGGATGCTCACAGGTCCCTCCCCATGCACCCTCATTGCCATCGGTGATTGCTACAGCAGGGTGCAGCCAAGCATCACCCGGTGGGAATTCAGCAGCGATGCTTTCTCCAGTCCCTGATAAATCACATGAGAACCAATGCCGAGTTCTGGCTGCTCTGGGGGTGCTTTGGGGCCATCAAGACCTTGCCAGGCTAAGATGGCCGCATCCTGTCCCCTGACACCATGCCCTGTTACCTGGGTCCAGCCACCTCCACCCAGGTCTCTCTTCTTGCAAAGTTGTGGAAAAGTGATTTCTCTTCCCATTTTCTGGCCCCCTCCCAAACTGCGTTAACACTTGCCATAGATGCAAAACTTGCTGAAGGGGCCTGGTCAAGCAGGGCTGTAAAATCCACATTTTCTTTGGGAATCGGATTAAGGCCCCTTCTTCTGCGCTGGCGGATGCGGGTGACATTAAGTCTCTCTTTGTCCTGGATAGTATTTCTGGCCCAGCTGCAAGTGGGTTAACCCTTTCTCATCCCACACAATCCTGGTGATGAATAGCCCTTTGCTAAGCGATGAGGACCCTTTCCTCAGGCGGCCGTGGGTGGAAGCGGGTGCACTGTGGGCTGTGTCATCCCCCTGCGCAGCCAGGGGCTGAAGTGGCAAAGCCTTGATGCCTCGGTAGGGGACCCTGTTGGCAGGTATGTGTGCCCTAACGCTGCTTTCTGCTGCCTGCTTTGGCATTTTTTATCTCTCTTTATTCCCCCAGATAAACTGGTGGAAGGGGAGATGCGCCCCAGTCCTGCACTGGGACCAGAGCCCTCTCTGTGCTGGGGCAGCTCCAGGCTGCCTGGATGGCACAGAGGGACGTGGGTGGGACAGGGAGGGAACAAAAGTCACAGCGAGCGCAGAGGCTGGGCCAGCTGGCGAGAGCAGGAGAGCTGCTTGTGTGCTCCCCAGAGAGCCATTGCCGTCTCAGGGCTGGTGCCCAGCCAGGCGCTGGCACTGGGCTGGGGGCAGGAGCATCCCTTTGTCAGGATTGCTGGAGGACTTAATTACCAGCCAGCAGCAGGGTGATTGGAGGCAGAAAGCACCCCTACGGCTCCAGGGAATCCCTCGGCTCCCTTGCCCAGGGTTTGAGGAGGCGGCTTGGTTCGATACTTGGTGCTTGGCTCTAATCTGTCGTGGCCGAGCAGAAATGCAGGTGATCCCATGGCTGTGCCCTGGTGACTGGTGGCTATCAGCATCTCGTGCTGCACACCCAGGGCTTGGGTCCATTTCAACCTTTTTTCCTCTCCTGTGCCGCGTTGCTGCATCGCCTTGGATTCATCCACATTGCTCTCAGCCTTGTCTTGGCTTATTTATTTATGCAAAAGCCAAATGGCAGCAGGGACCATCCCTTTCTGGTGGCCCAACAGAGCTGGTAGGGAGACCCAGTGCTGGCTCCCAGCAGCATGGGTCCTGTGCTGTTATCAGGGCGGTTCCTGATAAGAGCAGAGCAGGGATTTCCCCGCAGGGGGTCCTGGACCACATCAAAGTGGCACCAGGAGGACCTCACCAGGCCTCCTAGCAGCCATGGGCTTGCAGACCACAGATCTGAATTCTCCCTGTGCCCCCCTGCTCCGCTGAGTGTTAGGAGGTGATCACCCCAAAGCTGATGGAGGGGTGCCACCATCTCCCAGATCTGACCCCAGGAGCAGATGGGGACCGAGCAGAACTTGCTCACTGCTGGGAGCTGCAGGGAAGCAACGCGTTTCCCTCCCACCCGTCCTCCTCCTCCCCCCCCATCCTCCTGACCTTTCCCCATCAAAATACAAAGCACTATTATTCCTAGAAAAGCACCTCCATCAGAGGAGACAGCTGGCGCTGCAAGCAGCTTGCTGGGGATGGGTTGCTATTAATTAAGCTGCAGGAGACAGCCGGGCAGCTTGGCAGCTTGAATGGAGTTTTCCTTCTTTTCAAGGTTAGGGTGCCCTAAATTCTTTCTTCTTTACCTCCAAAGGGAATTTATAGGTTTAAAAGGGGAAGCACACAAAGGACAGAGAAAAGCCCTTTATGTGCAGCTTGCACAGACGCGTATCCATCGCACTGCTGGCGATGAGCGTGCATGTGCAGAAGGTCTGCAGGGACCCTTAGGACACCCCAGCACCCACTTTGCAGCGTGGTTTGTACCAGGTGGGTGCTGTGACCCCCTGGGGATGTCACTGCCTGGGCAGAGCTGAAGCATCCCCTTGCCTGGCCACCTCCCCAGTTTGGGGTGAAATAGAGTTTGAACTACTTGAGCAAGTTTGCTTGAGCTGTGGGGTGACCCAGGCGGCTGAATTTTTCACTCCATACCATTCCCCCTTGCAAAGGTGATTTTATTTTCACCAAACTCATCCTCTGCCCCTGCTGCTGCGTCCGCTTTGACCGTCCTGCTGGTGGTGGTGAGAGAAACAGAGGGCAGTGGTGGAGGAGCACTGGACCCCTGCGAGGTGCCCCTTGGCGTGCAAGACCTGCAGGGTTCTGTCTGTCCCCTCTCTCCGCGGGATATAGGGCTTGGTGGAGCAGGGCTCTGGGATGCTGGTGGGGTGATGTACAGAGGGTTTTGCTTTACCTCTTTGAGGGTAATTTGTCCTTTGTGATAGTCTGGCTGGCGGTGTCTGGGGAATAGATGGTGCCCTTGAGGAGGGGGGGTGAGGATTGCTCCTAAAGAAAAGGCAGCAGCCGAAGGAGCGAAGTGCATTTCCTTGGCAGGGCTGAGCTGTGCCATCTGCGGAGCTTTCCTGGTGACTCTCGAGCCGCAGCGTTTCAGTGCCAAGGTCCCTGCTGAGCAAAACCTGTGCTCAGAGCTGCGGCGTGGGGGGAGTTACCTGGAAGATGCTGTGTGCACTTCGTGTCTGTCCAAACTGGAACATCAGTGGCCAAACGCCTGCAAGGTGTGGGGGGGGATGTTGAGAGGAATGGGGGTTTTTTTCTTGCTTTTTCCAAATATTCATGACTCTGGAGTGGCTTCCAAGCAAAGCCCATTCCCTTCTGGAAAATGATGGATTACTCAAGCACAGCGAGGAGCCTGCTGCCTTCCCTGCTCAAGGGAGCAGATGCTGCAGATCCACTGCAGACGAAATGTGCTGGAGGAAGGCACACTGGGATGCGACACTGGGAAGCGAGGCATGGCCTCTCCAGGGAGTGGGATGTGACGCCGGGAAGTGAGGCACAGCCTCCCCGGGGAGCGGGTGACTCACGCCAAGGACACGGTGCCAGCTGCACGCACTGGCCGATGGCAGCATGTGAAATAATTCCTTCCTTCCTTCCCTCCTGGAGAATGGGAGTGGGCTGGAGGTGTCTGGCTGGAGGAGCCCCTGGTTTTTGGTGCAGTGGGAGTGGGAATGGTGCTGGCGCTGGGTGTAACACGGGTTCAACAAAACAGCCACAGTTCAATGATGCTGGCAGGCTCTGCTCCTGGCCAGAGCACAGAGAGGGTTGATGGTGGTTGCTCCCTTTGCTGGCTCAGGATGTCCGTCCTCTGCATGATGGAGCTTGCAGGGCCCTGAGATGCTCCCAGCAGTGCCTGCACCCCGTGGTACCTTCTGCTCCACTGCTGTCTCTGTCTAGGGAGATTTAAGCCACCACGTAACTCCTTTTATGAAGGAACTGGTGTGATACCTGCTGTCAGATGCTCTCTGACATGGGCTACTTGGAGAAGCTGCTCAATGCCAAAAGCCAGGTAGCTTGAGAGAAAAAAAACCCAGCATCATCTATAGTCTTAGGAGTCCAGTACAGCCAGAAGGGAGGAAATACTGTTTTTCTGTAGGTCTCACCATTACAGACCTTCTGGAGAGTTACCCTGCACGTTCAGAAGGGTACCTGCCAGAGCGCTTCCCGGGTGGTAACACCTACAGACCTGCAGCCAGGTTCTTAGAAAAGCTTTGGGGTTGGGTTTAGGTATTCCTGGTAATGGGGGACCCTTTCTGCTCCTCCTGGAAGTGATGGTGTCTCTTTTGGTGTTAAAAAATTAAAATTTAGTCTTCTAGTCTGCAAGCTCACGTCCTTTTCTTGGTCATGCTGCCTTCCACTGAGCTTGCTGGTGCTTTACCAAGGTCTCTGAATGTGCTTTTCCTTCTGCTATTGATCTGAGATTATAAATATAGCTGGCAGGATTTCCAGCTGTCCATCAAAGTCATTGGGGACTTGCAGGTGGTCAGCACTGCTCCACTATTAAAACAGTAAAAATTATTTACTAAGCCCTAACGCTGCACTTTTAACTAGGGGTTGGCGTGATGCAGTACAAATTAGAAATGTCCCTTCAGCGTCCCTGGGAGAAAAGACGTCCTGTTCGTGCTCCCCGCATTCAAGGGATCTGATGTTTTCTTAGAGTTGGGCAGTTTGGGGTGACATGTTTTGACTGGCAGCCCTGCAGGTCTCCCTTGCAGGCTGGCTAGTCCTGGTTAAGCTGTCTTCATTTGCAGACCTCGGTTATTCCTCAAAGCTGTGGTTGGAGTTGGAGTAGGTGCTGGCCAAGGACAGAGCATTGCCCGGCACAGGGGAGAGCCGCTGGGGTGGAGCAGGGCTGGCATGGCCGGGTGCCAGCCCCGCTGCCAGACAGCTTTCTGGTGCAAGGTAAAGGACAGCAGTTGGGATTTTCCCCAGAACTCAGGTCCTATGGGAACCATCGCTGCTGATCTGCTCCTCACGCTGCCTCCCAACCTGAGCATCAGTGCTGGACCGCCTGTGTACCGCCTTCTCCATGGGGCCCTCCCAGCCCTGCGCTAAGGCAGGGGCTCTTCCCCACTGCCCCATGCAGCGTGGCTGTGACATGGGGACATGCTTTCACCTGCAGAGATGTCAGATCAAGTAGTACAGATAGGACTGCATCAGGCAGGCAAGAACCTTGTTACTTTGAATTAGTTGTAAGCCCAAGAACTGGATCTGTTGTTAGTTCAAATCTTGTGTACAACTTACAACAGCAAGAGGGCCTCGCTAGAATTGCTCCTAACTCCAATTATTATTTTTTTAGAGAAGAACAATGACTTTGTGATTTTAAAACTCTGAATGGGGGATTTGGATCCAGTTCTTGGCTCTGTTCTAAGTTTTCTGCTTGACCCTGGGCGAGTCACTTAATCCTCCTGTTCATCTGCACCATAGGGGTAAGGCTGCTTCCTTCCTCCGCCGGTCGGTCCTGCCTGTTTGCAGAGCGAGTTCTTGCAGCCAGAAATGTGCAGTGGGAGCACAAGTATGGTAGAGCCCTGCTCTCCTTGTGGGAATGGAGAGATGCTCCTGTGATAACAAATCTTGGAGGTGGCTGTTTGTCACTCTGGGAGTGCTGCCTCTGTGCAAACAGCCCCAAAGCCACCCGAGAGCCTTCAAGCACGGTTAGCAAAGCCCAATGTACTTATTTGCTTTGAGGCCAAGGATGCCACTTTATTGTCCTTCTGAGCTGCTCGCTCCCCCACCTCAGATTGTTTCTGGGAAGGATGAGATATGAGTTGAAACAACATATTTTCTACAACTTCATCTGAAAAACAACTCACATGCAGTGTGAGCTCCCATCCTGCTTCAAATGTCTTTGCAGAGCTTCAGTGAACACAGGGGGAACTTTTCTATGGTGGTGGGTTTTTTTTTCCCCTCACAGGCAAGACTAAAACACATCCATGGGTTTCAATGTGAAAAAATAACACCAAGGAGCAAGGCATTGGTTTATGTGGCCGAGCACCCTGTGCTCACCCCTCTGCTGCAAGTCTTGGTTTGGGTGAGTGAACCCTGTGCTAGATGCTTAACACCTGCACATTAGAGATGTGGTTAATTTAACGGTGGGGACATGCAGAGTGGATTGCATCTGCAAAGCCCACGTGCACCTGAGATCCTCCCCTTACTCCCTGTGCAAGCACAGCATCTGAGAGAGCACGACAGAGCTTTGCAGAGCTGGGCTGAGCTGCTTTCCACCTCCGCTCCTGCCTTTTTCCAGCTAACACAAGGCTGGAGTGACTTGCAAACAGACCCAGCTGCTACTTGGGCAAGCCCAGTTTGGCATCGAGCGTTGGATTTTCCTGGAGATTAGGGAGATTAAAACACTAATGCCCACTGATAGGGGTTAAAGCTTTATTAAGTCATAAAAAGCGGTGTAATCCAGCAGAAAGCTACGCACAGCTGCAGCGTAAGAAGATTGAGGCTGGGTTTCCTGCCTGTGTGCTGGGGTGGAGGTTTCTCAGAAATTGGTATTTGTGGCACTTGCTGAAGTGGGGGGACATGAGTCTCACCCCCCTGAGCACCCATTGATTCCAGGGTAGCCCACGCCAGCCTTGCCGGGCATTGTGGGGAGGGGATGCTGCCAGCCTGGTGCATGGCAGCCGAGCTGAGTGGAGGAAGAGCCGCCCTGCCGGTGGCCCGGAAGGGGTGAAGAAAGGTGATAGACATGTGAAGACCATGGATGGCAGGGCAGGGTGGCCTGTGGTGAGTGCTCCTGCCGCAGGCGGCAGGGTTTGCCTCTGGAGCAGGAGTTTGGCAGCAGCCGATGATGCTGGTAACAGGTCAAAAAGGAGGGACACAAGGAAGGAGACGTTACTAGCCCCTGACTTGTGGGCTGTCATGGGGCTGAGCATGGGAAATTGAGTCCTTTGGGCATTGAGAACTGCAAATGTGCAAATCCATCTTAACCCTTTCGTCGCCTGCAGGCGTTTCTCTGGGAATGCAGATCTGAGAACAGCAGGGAGTTGGAGGGAAAAAGAATACCCTGAGATCATAGGACAGGTCAAAGTAACATGTCGGAACCAGGGGTTCAACAGAGGCAAGTTGGGCTTTGCATCATGGCTGCAAAGGAAGGGAGAGCCCCCTTCTGCTCCTGGCCCTGCAGCCTGCTGGGCTCCCCACCATCTCCGTCAAACCGCACCAAGGGGGCTTCCACCCACACCAGGACTGGCCAGGACCTCGCACTGCTGGTGGGAGTAGGGCCGGGGGATGCAGCCCACCCGCCTGGCCCCATGGACATCCCCGCTTGCCTCCTGCGGCTGGGGCCCTTCTTTCCGCTGGTGGGAGAGAGGTAGTGGTGAAGCTCTGGCAATCGAGATACAAGGCAGGAAGGCCTTTTGGAGACAGATAATATCTTTATTTAGCTTAATTGACATGATTTTAAAAAGCAGCCAGGCCGGTGGGTGTAGGCTGCCGTCAGGTCCCTGGCGGATGTGAGATGTGGCCCAGGGGTCTTCAAACAGCTGCAGAGCAAAGCGAGCGGTGTTAACACCCACCGGAGACTGCTTTTGGTCTCTGCTGGGAAAATTTCAGGATGCTTGAAAGCAAAAGGCAAGTTTCAGCCCGGAGCGCTGAGTGCCAGAAGGGCTGTGCTCCGTGCTGGGGGCGGGGACGTGCCCCTGTCCCCTTGTCCCTGGACCGCGGGTCTGTTCGTGAGGGGGCTGCGTCGGGGCGGCTGAGTTTGTCCCAGCCTCGCTCTTTCCCCGTGGAAGTCCCCAGCACCGATCCTGCGTGGATCGTGGAAGCCCCCCCCCCCCCCTCCTCCTGCGTGGACCCGGGGGTGCCCGCGGGTGGGCGGCCGGGGCAGGACCTGCTGCTGCACGTCGCCCCCAAATCCTTCCCCCTCTTAACCCCTTCGCCCCCCCCCCCTTCCCGGCCCGGCCCGGGCTCGGAGCATCTGGGGGATGGAAACCGCCCTGGGGCGAAACAAACTTCCCGGGAAGAGGCTCCGTTCCCCCGGGCGGGGGTTGGGAGGAGGAGGAGGAGGAGGCGGCAGGGTGACGGGGAGGAGGAGGAGGAGGAAGGGCGATGGGGGAGGAGGCGGAGGGCAGCACGGGAGGAGGCGGGGAGCCGCGGGCTGCCGGAGCCTCCGCCGCCGCCGCGGGTGAGTCGCCGGTGCCCGGGGGCGGGGGCTCCGCGGAGGCGGGGGGCAGCGGAAGGGGGGATTGGGGGGGGGGGGGGAGTACTTTTGGGGGGGGTGAATTATTCTGGGGGAGGGCCCGAGGGCGCGGCGGGGGGTGGGGGTCCCGAGGTTCCCACGGAGGGCGCCGGGCACAGGGCACCCGAGCGCAGGGGGGGTGGCGGGGCTGCGGTACCCGGGCGCGGCCCGGGGGGGGGGGATCGTCCGGCTGCTCCCGCCCGGCCCCTCCCGCCCCACAAGAGGGGCCGTTGTGCGGCGGCCGCCTGGCCGCGATGCCGGCATTGTCCGGGGATGAATAGCGGCTGTGTCCGGGGGGCACCTCCCGCGGGGTCCCGGCCCCCCCGCGCCGCTGCCCCCGTAAAGGGGGCTCTCGGGGCGTCAGGGGCGCAGCTGCCCTTCGTAAAAAAAAAAACAAAAACCAAAAAAGAAACGAAAAAAACCCCCTACCCCTAAAAAACCAAAGCGACAACCCAAAGAAAAACAACAACAACAAAAAAAACCCAAACAAAAAAAATAACCTAAAAAAGCTAAACTAAAACCCCAGGGTGTAAATCCCTCCTTGAGCACTGGTTACTCCCGTACCTCGGGGTGCTGGCAGCCCTGGCGCCTCTGGTTTGCCTTTTTTTAGTTATTTTTTGCCTTAGGTGCAGCGGTCAGTCGCTCCCTCGGGCGTGCGGGCTCGGGCCAGCCCCGGGTTTCAAGCCCGGCGGCTCTGGGCAGACGCAGCCGTGCCCGGGTGTCAGTGCCGAGGTGCCCATGCGGGGCCTGCAGTGGGACGCGTTCCTCCTGCACCTCTTTTTGGGCAAGCCGAGTTTGTGGAGCGCTGCCTCTTTGTTTTCAAAGCACAGCGCTCCGCAGGGAAGCGGTGACAGGGGTGAGAGGTGCTTTCTCTTGCCCATGGGCTGGGAAGGGTCTCCACGTCCCTCCTGTGCTGAACACCATCGCCCAGGGTGGGCAGGGGATTGGGAGGGGGTCCCCTCCCCAGGCCCACCAGGGAATCAGCTTTGTGTGGGTCCTCGGACCCCCTGGGCACGAGCACCCTGAGCCTGTCTGTGGGGAGCAAGGGCTGTGCTGGTTGCCGGTGTTCCGCTGCGTGGGGCCGGTTGATAGAGTAGCTGTTGCTGGCAGTGGTGTGCAGGAGAGTTCCCCTGCGGCGGGGTTGTCCCCAGCAAGGCAGGGCTGGTCTCGGGGTCAGCTCTCACTCCCCCTCCGGGGGAAGCTGCTTACGGAGGGAGACCATGAGGGCTACGTGGCCACAGACCTCCATGTGCTGGAGGCTCAGGGCTCAGTTTGCAAGGCTGGAGCAGGCAAGACTTGGGGTTGTTTATGATCATCATCTTCTGCTTAAACTTCTCTAGGCAGGCAGAAGGAGAAGAGCGTAACAACTCCTTGCAGGTCTCTCTAAGTGGTTTAGAGCTGCTGTCTCACATGGCTGGAGAAATGAGGATGTACGACTGCCGGCTGCGCTGCAAGGGTTGGCACATGTCTGAGCCGGGGAAGGGCGGTGGTCGGCCTCACGCTGGACCTGGGGCACGCCAAGGCGGCATGGGGGCTTGCACCTGAGCTCGCAGGCAGCACTTTGTGAGCGCTCAGGTTGTGTCCAAGGCAGAGCTGGCACCACAGTTTGAGCTCTGGGATGAGCTCGCTGCATCCCAGCCCAGAAACACCCGCGACTGGAGCCTGCGGCAGCCAGAGGGTTAAGCCAGGAAGGGAAGCAGCAATGGGGAGCCCTGGAGCATCCATCTCTTGTAAATGAAAGAGCCAGTGAGGGTCGAGCTGTGGAGGGCCATTGGGGTGAGCTGCAGAGGGCCATTGGGGTGAGCTGCAGAGGGCCGTTGGGGTGAGCTGTGGAGGGCTGTTTCCGGAGCAGTGAGTGAGGACGGAAGCACAGGCGGTGAGCGGGGACAGCTCGACCTGCACAGCTGGGCACGGTGTGTGCCGGGGACTCGTACCCAGGGCTCAGAGCTGTGGCCCTGCTGGGTTGCCTACCAAAGCACTCGCTCCAGAGCAGGAATTGCTGCCTCCTTTTTTGATCTCTGAAAATGGATCTGTGGCCCTGTGTGAGTAAAAGGCTTCAAGCGTGGAGCATCTTGCATGCTCAGGAGGCACCTGGCCACCTCTCTGACAGCTCTTGGTCTGATAAAGTGTAGTTAAGCATCCTCTGCTATTTCTAGGCTGCGTCTGTTGGCACCCAGGTGGAAATGCAAGCTGAGAAGGAAACGTAACCGGTTGGTAGGTGGGCCTGTGCTGGCGGCCAGCCTGAAACCATAGCCTGGTGCCCAGGGATGTGAGGGACAGGCTCCAGCTTGGGTCTGGCTCTGCCAGCTGGGCACAGATGATTGCAAGTGAATAATGGAAACATCCCTTAGTTACAGTTTGGTGCTGCAGGGTCTGCAGCAGTGGCTCTGCACCCCAGGCTGAGCCCTCCTCCGGGGTGCTGGCTGCACACCCCCCCCCCCAGTTTTGGACCGAGCTGTGCCTGGCATTCCTTGGTACCCACCCATCCCTGCGGGACCAGCACAGACATGCTGCGTTCAGCACTGGGGGATCCCCCAGTGACTCTGACTGGGCAGCTGAAGAAAGCAGCAGTGCCTGGACCACGCTGGGTTTGCATCCAGCCCCAGCTTTGCTGCCTCTCCCCCTCCTGACTCCTCCTGTCCCCTCAGAAGGGAAAGCTGTGGCTTTGCCACCTCCTCCACGGGTTGGATCCATTTCCATAGCTCATGGTCGCCAGCTCAGTGTGCAAAGGGGAGAGGCCCCAGGGGCTGCCCGTGCTGCAGTCCTGCCGATGGGCTGTAGTTAACCAGGAGCTACAAATTCACTCTGGTTCTAAAAAGGTCTCTGTTACACCCTACAGGCACAATTTTGTAAGATTGCTGCTCCCCAAAATTGAAAGGTTGGTTGGTCTGCACCTCGAAAATATCTGTGGATGCTCAGCTGCCTGGGAAGTGGTTGTGTTTTCATGCCCTGATATACCACTGTTCGCTGCTGTGAATCTTCTCTGTGTTCGCATGGACCTATCCAACAAATCTGGAAGCCCTCAGCGTTTCCAGTCTCCACTGAGTGGAGGGAAGGGGACCGATCCCCACTGCAGCGTCTTGGTCTTCTGCAAATGCTTGGTGCTCCCTGCATCCAAGGGATGTTTCTTTGATTTACCCAGCAAGCGTTAGCATTTCTCCATTGGTCACATGTGCACCCATATCGCATGCGAATGGTTTGAATCTGGTGGTGGGGAGGGTTTGGTGAGCAGCAGTGGCAGAGGTGCAGCCTCCTGGTCTCTCTCCGGCAGCTCTGTGCAGCCACTGAGCACCAGGTCCATGACGAACTGGGCTCCTGGATAACCAGCATCCCACTCCCTGTGCATTGCTGGAGCAGAGCATAGAGCTGCTGGGTCTACCTGTGGGCTGGGGGTATGCGACGAGCTGGGGTATGCAAGACGTTCCCGGTTCAGTCTCTGCCAAAGTTGTTTAAACTTTGTGTATCCTCAGTGGAAACACCAGTCTCCTACAGATTGCTTTCCCAAGTCCTCGATGGGGACTGCCAGCCTCAGGGTTCGGGGTTTCAGGTGAGCCCGTGGCCTGCATTTGTGTCCCCTGCCCACAGTGTCCCAGGTTCTTGCAGCCGCGTGGCACCAGTGCAGCATTTCTAAGCCCCCGGCTTGCTGGCAGCCCCTTGCTAGCAGTGTTTCGCAAAGCCCATCCCACGGCCGCCCATGCATGGCGTCCAGCTGGCTGGAGGAGCAGGGGGCTCCCCGGGGGGCTCCCTGGGGCTCCCCTCCCCGCAGGGTGCCTTTCATCTGCTGCTTTGCAGATGTTGGATTTGGCTCATGTCTGACGTGCATCAATTACAGTGCAACAGCCTGGAGTCTTTGGCAAAATCAACTTTGGAGCAGCTGTCCTGAGTCAGCCTGGCGCCCGGGCTGGAGCCTTGCCTCTGTTCCTGCTCGGTGCAGAGCTGCCCTGACGGTCTCAACATTTCCCATGCCCACGTGGAGAGGGTTTTCCTGGCAGAGGAGATCTAAATATGGCACAAGCACGTGTTCCGGAGTGCTTCATGTTTATCCAGGGATGCACCAGCCCAAGGGAGCTGCAGGCTCTGGGCTCTCTGCCCCCATCAGCAAAGCGAGCAGCCCCTGTGCTTCCCCAGCCTCAGCCATGTGACGGTGGCACTGGTGAGGCAAGGGTGTGTGAGGTCTGATCCTGCTCTTGCTGGGGACTCGGTGGCAATCAGGTATTGATGACAGCATGGGGTGTTTATTAATCCATCCCTGCTTGTGGCGCTCTGGAAGGGTCAGCTTGGTGATGCTGGCGCTGAGAGTGCCGCGGGTTTGGCACCGTCCCTGCAGAGAACACGATGGGTTAGACGAGTACAAGATCTGCCCATGGCATGTCCCGGGCAGCCACCGCTTCTGCTCCAGTTTATTTCTAGGATCTTTCTATTTTAGGCGAGTGTCTGCCAGCAGTGTTCCCTGCCACCCGGCGCAGCATCCCCGTGTGCCTGTGCCGTGGAGTGGTCCTGCGGCTCGGACTCATCCTGCCTCTGCTGGCACAAGCCCCTTGGAGCCAAGTGGGATGCTGGAGTCCTTGCTAGAAAACAGCTGGGAAGCTAAAAAGAAAAGTGAAGGTCTGGGTTGCAGCATTTCCCTTGGGAGTCTGCTGGTGCTGCCAGGGCATTTGTGCCTTTGCATCCCTGCGGTCCTGCAGACACTCCTAGTTGCAATATATTAATTTTTCTTTTATTTTTTCCCAAACAGTAGCCGGGTGCTAGAAGGAAATGTCCTTTAAATCACTTTTTCCCCGCAGGCGAGCCGAGACAGCGTGGGCTGCGCTGCTGGCTGTGCCGCTCGCTCGAGCACATCCTGGGTGGCAGCACGCCTGCGTGCTCCATGGTGACAAACAACCGCCTGCCATCGCCCTGCACTTCCTGTGGCTTTTGTCTTGCTGGGGGCTGGGGAGTCCCGAGCCCTCCTGGTCGCGCTGAAGGCAACGTGGCGTGGCGAGGCAGCACGTAGCGTCTGCTCCCTGTGCCGGGGACAGGTCCCCCTGCCCAGGGAGGGGGTCAGCCCCTGCTCGATAGCAGAGCTTGATAGACGAGCAGCAGCCAGGAGGTGCTGGAGGTGCTCCTGGCCTTTATTGCAAGCCGAGGGTGGCTTTCTGCTCCATTTGTTTAATTTTTTAATTTCTCTGTGCATGCTGCTGGACTCAGCACCAATTTCCCAGGCTGCTGTCCTATCCCACGGGGCCAGCACGCTTTGGGCTCTCTCCCGTCCTTGCAAGCGGTGCCTGCAGGAGTTAAAACCATTGCATAACCCCACGTTGCTGCCGGTGGCAGCATATTTTCCACGTGGTTTAGTCTTTTTTTTTTTTTTTTCTTTTTTTTCCCCCTGGTGGTATGTAAGGATTTTTTTCCACTTTTGGCCTTGCTGTTTTGGAACGGGGCTAATTCAGGATCTGTGGCGAGACCTCGGGCATGCCGGGCCAGTCGGCTTTGCAAGGAGCAGCGCAGCAGCGTGTTGCCAGCTGTGCAAGAGCCTGAATCCGCGTGTGCCCGGTGCAAAGCCGGGGAGGAGCGTGGTGCTACCACACGTGTCAGCTACGGCGTGTTTGCTCTCTAGCAACTCTGTGAGTAACGCTGGTCGGCACAGCCCACGATCGAGGGTTGGAAAAAAGGGTTCAGAGTAACGCAACGGTCTTTGGGATCAGTTGTGGGTTTGTTTTTTATTATTTTTATCTATTTTTTCTGCTTGGCCTGTATTTGAGCACGTGGAAGTGCGCTGTGCTGGCAGGAAACGAGCACTTCCTCCTCGCAGACCCCGGCAGGCTCCAGTCTGATGCTGTTCTCGCGGCTCCTGCCCATCACTGGAGGAGAAGGGCTGATGGGCTTGGGTTTGGAGGAGCCCCTCTGGACCAGCCACGTTCCTACAGCCAAATCCCTTCAGCAGGAGGGAGGGAAAACCAGGCAGCATCTCATCAAAGGCCAGAAACAACAGTGGGGTGAGGCAGATGAGCTGTGATCCATATTCCTGTTTGAAGGAATGAGGATGAGGACTTTGCAATGAGTCCTTTGTAAATAATAATAATAATAATTTTAATTAATAATAATCAAATAAATAAATAAAAATAATAAATAAGCTTTGCAAAAGGCTCAACAAAAATAAAATGCTTGTGGCTGTAGGGACCAGGGCATGGATCAGCAGCAGCCCGGGGTGGGGAGGGCTCTCAGAAGTGTGTTTTCCTAAAATCTGCCTCTCCAGGCCTGCAGTAGAGGAGCTTGCCCTGCGTGGCTGATACCTCCAGGAGCTTGCAAGGACCAGGCTGAGCTTGTGCATGCTCTGCTGTCGGGATATTTGCTGTGCCCACTGGGACAGGGTGGGAGCAGGCTGCATCGCCCCATGGCTCATCGAGGACAGTTTGTCCTTCCCGGCAGCAGATGCTCCTGGCTGGTGCCTGGGGGAGTGGGTGCTTTTTGTTATGATTTTGTTATGAAGGTGTTAAATGAGACAGTAGGTGTACGTTTGCTTCTCCTGAAGTGCTTTGCTAACCTGTCTCTGCGGGAAGTCAAAGGGTTTGGGTTCCTCGGTCAGATATCGGCAGAATTAGGGCAGGATCACTAAAGCTTCGTGACTGCGTGGGTGTTGTCTGGCACGACCTGTTTTGATGCAGATCTGTTGGGTTTTGGTTTTTTAGTGAGAAGCAAGCTGGGGCTGGCAGCCTCTGTGTCGCGTCAGCTGGAGCTCGAGGAGGGCACGTGTCGGCAGACACCGGGGACTTTTCTGTGTCCGCAAAGCCAACCAGTTCCCCGAAGCGTGGCCGCGAGGCATTCCCACCAGCAATCTGCATAGCCCTGTAATTACAGTGGTACGGAGGAGTGGGCAGGCTGTGCAGGTCTGCAAGCCTCTAACGGCAGCACCTGGGCACAAGGCCGTGTTGCTAAAAGCCTTTGTCACTCACTAAATAAACTCCCAGACTTGTGTTGAAGACTTTTCTTAGTGCTGGGTCCTGCTCCACAGCAGCTGATCGGCTGCTCGTGGGACCTGGTGTGCCTGCTCCCTCTGTAGCAGCACCCTTTTGCTGCAGTAGGCTTGGTGATGTGAGCAGGGATCAAGGTGAATTCAGTAAGTTAAGAAGGGGAATCCCAAATTTAATGTAATTACAGGTGAAGGAAGATCCTGTGTGCCTCCTTCCTTTTAGCCTCCCGGTACCCTGAGTCCCTGCACGTGCTTTATTCCCACTTTGGATGCAGCAGGCAGCTCCTTTCATTCCCTACTAGGAGCAGCATCCCGGTGTGCTCGGCACTGCCTGCCACCCCTGACCACCCTCTCTTTGCCTCCACAGGTCCAGAGGCAGTTCCCAGCCACACACTCAGCATGACAGACACTCCACGGGATGCCGGCCCCAAGCAGCCGATGCCAACGCGGCCGGAGAAACCGGCTGCAGACTTTGGCTACGTAGGGATAGACGCCATCCTGGAGCAGATGAGACGGAAAGCCATGAAGCAGGGGTTCGAATTCAACATCATGGTCGTGGGTGAGTTCTCCCCCTGCGCCAGCTGCCCGCAACGTGCTCTGCGAGTTGTTTTTTGTTCTTCTGTGATGATGTTTGTCCTCTCCGGAGCCTCCTCAGGAGCAGCAGCTCGGGCTCAGCATGGGGGTCTTTGCCTTAGGAGTCAGCAAACCCCTCTCCCGAGGAGCTGGCTTGAGTTCAGCTGTCATTAAAGCTGGCGATGTGACGTGGCCCATGGTCCTGCGCATCTTCCTGTGTCTTGGGGTGCATTACCCATAGGCACGTCCCCAAGAGGAACACCCGAAGGGGTGTCAGGACTCACCAAAGCCTTGCAGAGAGCTCCCTTGCCCACTCTCCTGGGAGCCCTGCACTGGTTTGAGCAGTCAGAGAGCATGTTAGGGCTCAAAGGGTTGCACTGCTGCTTCTATACCAGAGCCCTGATCTTTGCTGGTATTTCCAGCAATTTGGCTATAATTTCCTGCTTGTTGAGTTTTCTTGTATTTAAGAGATTGTGCTGAGCAGCTCAGACAGCAGATGCAACCGTGCTACTAGGGAGAAATGCCTGGTGTGATTTACTGGTGGGAGTCAAGAGCAGCAAGAGGGTTTGCATACCTTGGTTGTTTGGTTTGAACAGTTACAACCTGTGACTCCTTTGGGGACCTGCAATGTGGCACGGGGGGAGTGGGAGTGTCCCAGTGTCCTGGAGGGCGTGCACATGCAGGGAGGGAGGGATGGAAGCTGTGTGTCCAAATCCCGCTGCCTGCAAGCTCCTGTTCATTGGCTTTCCGAGGCTGCAGGCTGGATGGGATGAAGGAGCTTTATTTCAGCTAGAGCCCGCTGGCTGCATCACCACTGCTCTGGCTGCAGCTTCTGCTGTGAGGGTCTGCGCTCCTGCAGCCCCTGGGCTCCCCGTGCCAGGGACTGCACCAGCTTGCCAGCAATATGCTCGGTGTACCAGAGAGCTGGGTAGGCACCATGGGAGTCCGTGCAAGGGGGAAAAGGGAAAAGAAATGAGCCTTTTCTGCATTTTTCCAGCTATCGGTGTCTGGCCTGGACCCATGGAGCCCCCAGTGCGAGCTGGGCTGTGCTGCCCGGGGTTGGGCTGTGTGGGCAGCAGCTCTCCCTGCCTGAATCTCCCAGGGGAGGTGGTGTCAGTGTGGTCTCGCCATCCCGCCTCCTCCTGCAAGGAGTTGTGTAGGGCTGCAGGTTTGTGTGGGGATGCCCATGGACTAGGAACCCCCACAGCCTTGGGGCCTTCCTGGGGTTATGGCAGGGCCTGTTCCAGAGTTTGCTAATTCTGTACAAGCTATTGTGTGCTGTAGCTTCCCAGCGAGTTCTGCTGATGCCCTGCCTTTCCCATTTTGATATTTTCATACACAAATTGATCTGTGGGGAGGGCTCCCTGGACTGGGACATCACTGCAAGCCCAGTCACTGCAGAACCAGTTCTTGCAAGGTTTTTTAACAAACCCAGCTCTTTGCTGCCAGTGGAGCAGCACTCCCAGGACGGAGGGATCGCAGCACTATCCTGAGAGTCTGCAAGCGGGATTGCACGTGCTGAGTCCCCATTTCCCTTCCAGAAGAGGCAGCCGTCCCTCCACGAGCAGGCTGTGCTGCAGCAGCACCTCAGCTTTCTGCTTTGCAGATGCAGAGGGATGTTCAGGGAAGGGCCCGGCTTTGCCTTGGCAGCGCTGTGTGTGGTATGCAAGCCCGTGCTGCAGTGCGGGTGGAAAACATTGTTCTTCCCTTGGCAGGCTCTGGGCTGACTGTTTACAGGCTGGGGAATTCGTGGCAGCATAAACAAGTCGAGCTCTGGCCCTCCCAGAAGTCGCAGGGAGGAGCAGCACCTCGTGGGGTGCCCCTCGGGGATGGGATGCTCTGCTGAGGCTGGGAGGCAGCAGCCAGCTCTCATCCTCCTGCATTTCTCCAGGGGACAGTTGAGCTTCTAGGCATTAGTTTAGCTCCTTTTTTCCCATCCAGTCTAAGCTGCAAGTCCTTGCATTGAAATCATTGCAATCCCTGTTTTACAGGTGGGGGATGCAAGGAGGGAGGTGACTGCTGCACGGGAGGTGGGAATTGAGCACCACTGCTGGCGTGGGGTCACTCTACCAGCACCGTGTCCTTCTGATGGGGCTTTTGGAAAATCCCGTACCCTGTGGACCAGGGTCCCTGTTCAAAAGGCCTGACTAAAGCTCTGAGAGGAGGCTTCAGGCTGAGGTCAGCTTAGCCCCATGTTGTCTAAAGCTGCGGAGATGCAAAAAAATGTTTATGCTTTAAAAAAAAAACCCCAAACACATCTTTTGTGTTCATTTTTCGGTGCAGAGCAGCTGGAAGGAGAGGAGAGCTGGCCAGGCACAGTGGGGTTCAGCTGCTCTTTCCCTGCCTGATTTCAAGTCAGGGAAACAAGCCGGGATGGAAACCAGGGTAGGTGGGAGCGGGTCCATCCTGCGCTCAGCCATCAGGTCCCTGGGGTGCAGCCACATCCGTCACGTGGCGAGGTCAGCCTGCAGCCGCGGTTTGGAGAGGCACATGGCATCCGTGGCTGCCGGCAGCTCTCGCCTCTGGTCCCTTTCCAGGCAGCCCGGCTCCAGCGACTTGGACAGGCATGAACGCAGAGACCGCCTGCCAGGAGCTCTAGCAGTGTGTCCCCCTCTTTTCCCCCTCTCCCCATGCACTCCATTTGGTGATGAGCAGTGCAATGAGAGCTTCGCTTTGGCTCTCTGCATTCGCAGCTCCAGACCTGTTTGCGCTTGGCCCCAGATGTTTTTGGGCAGCAGAGGACTGGGAGCACCAAACCCCAGCCTGGTCCATGTTTCTTCTGCAAGCCAGCTGTGACAGTGACTGGTGAACAGGGTTTTCCTGTACTGGATTGCAGCATGCCAAGGGTATGTTGCAAGTTCAGCTCCCAATTGCTGTTCGATCAGGGAGTGGGCTGGCCAAGAGGTGATGCCCAGTGCTGATGTGCTGGTTGACCCTACCGTTGGCTTAGCATTGGGTGCCTTTGGCAGCCAGTATGAGTCGGGGCCCTGGAGGATGTAGATTAAATCCTTGCTGGCTTCAGGCTTAGAGATAGTCCGCAGTGCCAGGGACATGCTGGCGGCAGTGCCACAAGAGCTGGCTCCAGCGTGGCCAAAGGGGCCCCCTCGGTGTGTGCAGGAGCTCTGCAGTGATTGCAGGGGCACGGGACGTCTGCTCTGAAGCCAAGTGTGTGCTCCCTGGGTTTTGAGGAGTTCCTCTGTTTTCTTTGCTCTGTAAAAATTATTCTCAGAGAGTATGGGATGTATTCTGCTGCTCATGGGACAACTGCTCTGGAGAGTTGAGAGCTGCTGGTGTCCTTTCTGCATGGTTCGACCTCAGCTCTGGGTTATAAAGCGTAAAAATGCTTCTCAGTAAAAGCTGGTTTTTCTGCAGTTGTGGAGTCTGATGTGTTTCCCGGGACATTGTTTGTGGGACTCAGATGAGCTCCTGGCCTGGATCTGCCTGAAAGGGTCCTTGCAGCCAGCTGATCCGATTGCAAAAGCAAGTCTGGCCAGGAAGCAGCAGTGGATGCTGCAGGGCTGAGGTTTGGAAAGCTGTTGCTGCTGTTAATCCTGTTGCCAAGTTGTTGCCAAGTTGCTCCCAAGTTGCTTGCCAAGTTGCTCCTAAGTCTTCCCTCTGGAGCTAGGTAGGAAAGGCTGCAGGAGGGTAAAGGCACAGATGTGTCAGGATGCTCTTTCCTGGGGTTCCCTAGTCCCTGTGCCCTTCTTCAGGGCTGCTGAATGTCACTGCGGCCCCTAAAGCATCCCCAGTGATGTCTGTCTGTCCTCAGGGTTGCTGTGATTTCGGCTGGATGCAAGGAACCAGCTCTTGGCTGCTTTGGAGCCAGGAAGGTGCTTGTTGCCCACTGCATCCTTCTGCCCTGGATGGACTCGAGCTCCTTGAGCCAGGGAAGCTGCAGGGGAGCAGCTGCAGCTCTTACTCCCCCCCTGCAGATCCCGTGCAGGCCGAGTCCATCAGCATCCCCATCCTCTTGGCCCTTGAAATAATAGCCCGGAAACAAATGAGTGCTGACTGTGGTTTATCTACTCTTTTCCAGGTCAGAGCGGCTTGGGGAAATCCACGTTAATCAACACTCTCTTCAAGTCAAAAATCAGCCGGAAATCTGTACAGCCAACTTCTGAAGAGCGGATCCCCAAGACCATTGAAATCAAATCCATCACTCACGGTGAGGCTCTTCAGCTCCTACCTGGTGCTTTGGCTTTTGGTCCTGCTCTGCCTTGTGTCTCCAGGGATGCTTGTAGGGCTGAGAAAACTTCTATTTTTTTCTTTATCCACCACTTAATTGTGATGGAAGGGAACAAGTGAGGTGGCCATGGAGGGTGGCATTTCAGGGCAGATGTCGTGTTGCATCCCTTTGGAGGGTCAATTTGTGCCTGTTAGAAGCTGTGAAGGTGTGTTTCTCCTATGGGAGTAAGCTCCAGTCCTCCAGCTGACTTTGGGAGGGTGGGCTTGGCTAGAGCAGCCATCGATGCTTGCTTCACGCACTGTCTTTCCTCTGTTTCAGAGATTGAAGAGAAGGGGGTTCGCATGAAGCTGACAGTCATCGACACCCCGGGCTTTGGAGACCACATCAACAATGAGAACTGGTGAGCTGGCTGCGCAGACGTGGGGACTGGTGCAGAGGGCAGGCAGCCAAGCCCCAGAGCATCCTGACCTGGAGCTGGTGCTGAGGGCTGTAGCCTGGTCCTGTGCCACCCATGCTCCATGGGGAGCAGGCGAGAGGGTTGTTGTGGGTGGCAGCATGGTGCCATGCTCCCCGGGGCTGATCCTGGACCCTGCGAGAGCCCACAAACATCCTGCTGTTCCGGGGATGAGACAACCTTTGTTTGCGGCCAGGAGCAGCTGTGTGCCGGCAGGGCCGGTCCCTGGACCTCGCTCATGTGGCTCTGAAGGCTGAACTCTGCCAGGAGTCCCTGGGACAGAGGCTGGCTGTGAGGGGTGGCCCCCCCGGGCCGGGGCAGGTGCCTTCTCCTCACCACGAGCTGGGCTGGGTTTTGTGGGCTTTGATGCTGCTCTTGCTCCTGGGCCACGACCGGGTGTGAAGAGCTGAGGGATTGCCCCGCTCAGTGTGGGTGTTTGAATGTGTTTTGGGTTTGTTTGTTTGATGGGATTCTGTGAGGTGCTGAGCATCCCTGGCTCGGCGAGCTCTGCTTCACACAGTCAGGCCAGGTGGGGGCTTCAGGGTGGTCCACATCCCTGACACAAACCCATCGTCCTGTGTTCCTCTCTCTGCAGCTGGCAGCCCATCATGAAGTTCATCAACGACCAGTACGAGAAGTACCTGCAGGAGGAAATCAACATTAATCGGAAGAAGCGGATCCCTGACACACGGGTGCACTGCTGTATATACTTCATCCCAGCCACTGGCCACTCGTACGTACCCTGCCGTCCTTGCTCAGACCCTCGGGCCTTCCCTCGCCTGCGGTCGGTCTCGGGCAGCACAGCCGTCAGGGTTGTCCTTGGGATCCTCTCAGTGTTTCCTGGGGACTTGAGGATGGCATGTAGCTGTCCTTCCTCGGGCTGCAGTGTCTGGAGCCCTCGCCATAGCACAGCTGAGCTGCTGTACCCCAGAGAAACGTGGTTTTTCCTCTTCTGAGGGGCCCTCAAAGCCTCCCTGAGTTGCTTGCTTTGCTTTGGTCACCTTGCTTGCTCAACCAGCAATGCATACCAGTCGCTGAGCTCTCAAATAGGATGGAAAGGCTGCCTTTGCAAACAGAACATTAAATTTTTTTGCTGAGCCCCTGCCTTTGTAAGGGGAGAAGCTGGTTTTCCTCGCGCTACCGAGGGAGCGAACACCCTCCCGCACCCTTTAAGGGTATTTTGTAGGTTGTTTGACTAGTCTGCAAGTGGGATGCAGTTTATTCAGCGCAGAGCTCTCCTGGCTCTGGCACTTCTCAAGTGACAGCATCAAAAGCCCAGATCTTGCTCTATTTTTTTTTTTCATAGGCATGTAGCCCGCAGTGAAAATCTAGGGCGCTTAAAGTGTCTTGAAAAATGTGACTCAAAGTATCACAACATAAAACAAGACCTAAGTTTCCTTTCGATTTGTGTCAGTTCCTTCCACTGGCTGGCTCTGTCTGCGTGGGGATTTTTTTTGGGTCTGTTTTCAAAAGTAAACTTAAGCCGCCAGCACTGTATTAATGTCAGCCTTTTCCTCTTCCCCGTGTAGAGATTTATTCCAATAGAAAAGACTTTGTTTTGCTTCTGTCAGTGGGTAGACCAAGAATGCATCCTTCACTGGAATAAAATGACTGCATGGGCCAGTTATGCTCTTCTTGTGTAACCGGCCGTCGACTGGGAGCAGAGGGGGCCGACGAAACGTTTATAGTTTAATAAGATAAAGTGTTTCAAAGGGAGGTGACATTTTTAGGACAGTCTAGCATGTTGGTCCCGCTTATCTCAGCCCAGATCTACAGAACCTGCATTGGCAGCTCTGGGTGTTGCAGCATTACCTAGGCTTGAACTTTTTCTCATTGCTTTGGGTCTTTAACCCTTCAAAGCACATCTGGTGCTTGGATCCTACGGATACCGCACCCTCACAGGGGTTGCATATTTTGGGGGGTGGTGGCTCTCCTCCCCCATGCCCGTGTCCCTTGCCGGAGCCTCTCCAGCCCTGCGCTCTGGTTTCTCTCACCCGCCAGCTAACAGCAATTGCATGGAAGTTCAGCTGCTTTTTTTCGTTCTCTCCAATGAACATGTGTTTCCAATATCCGAGCGAGCCCGGCGGTTGGAGGCTGTTGTTGCTGAGCCCTGTGCTGATCTTCCATCCTGGTAGCCTGATAGTCCGGCTGGGGCCGGCGCTCACTCCCCAGCTGCGGCTCGGGGGGCTGCGCTTTCCTGCCCTGGTGTCAGAGCCGGCCTCAGGCTCACATGTCCCCTCCTGCCACGGGATGGAGATCAGCTGAGGAATGAATGAATGGGGACAAACCCCACCGTGAGGGAGAAGTTGGTGGGAAATTTTGCTTCTCTGAGAGCTCAAGCGGGCATTGGGTTTCCTTTCTGCTCCCTTGTGAAGCCCAAATTACATTTCTCATCATCACTGGTGGGCTTTCCCCAGTACTTCCTGTGGTCCATGGACATGAGTGGATGATGTGGCCACCTCTCCTGTGGGTTGGAGCTGCTGTGGCAGCGCTGGTAGCAGAGGATCATGCTCATTTTGGAGGACAAGGGTTTGGGAGGCCATGTCATGGGGTTGTTGCACAAGGTTGAGCTCAGGATTGTGCCCCTGCTGGGGCAGGATGTCTGTGGTCCCACGTGGAAGGGTGTGGGAAGAGAATCCAGGTCCTTGCTTTGGTGCTTCTGGCTTCGCTGGGAATCGACGGGGAGCACAGTTGGCAAGGGCAGTGGCTCGTAGTGCTGTAGGGACCTGCCCTAGGGACAACCACAGCCAGCTGTGGAGGACCCCACCAGTACCACATCCATGTGTTTCCCATGCCGCTTGCCGTCCTGGGATCCTTGTGTCATCCGTCCCGAGATACTGATTGCATGGGGCTTGTTTGCATTGCCTTCAGGGAACTGCTGCCCTCGCCGCCTGACACAACCACAGCAGTGGTGGCTTGTGTCCATCTGTCTGTCCCTGCTTGCATGGTCAGGCATGGCGCAGGACTTGGCAACCCCCCTGGCACGTAGCTGCTGCAGGCAGCTGAGGCTAAGCCTGCCGGGTCATTGGGTGAGAGCTTGCTTTTTTCTTAAATAAAAAAGGAGGGGGGGGGGGGGGGGCAGGAAGCAAAGTTAACCAAGTGCCCGGATTCAGAGACTGCCCAGATTCAGAGTCTGGAGTGCAGTGTTGCTCGGCTCTGTTTCAGTCTGGCCCTCCCATCAGGGCAGCTCAAGGGTTAATAATCGGAGAAGTTTCCACTGCTGTCTCCCTTTGCAGGGAGTTGGGGCAGGCTTTGCAACCCATCTAGTTTCCACCCCCCATCCTTCTTCTAACACTCCGGTAAAACCATGTGTGCGAAAGCTAAGTAACGTGCTGGCAGGGGCTTTTGGCTGCAGCTGCGCAGGGCCGGCTCTTTGCCACCCAATAAATATCTCGGCTCTGACCCCTGTGAAGCACCGCTCGGCTCTGAAAAGGGACTCTGAAGCACCACCCCAGCCTCAGCAGCCCCTCTTATGCGTGTACCAGCGGGCTAACACCCACTGCCACTTCCCCACCAGCTGCCCTTCCCGGGTGCCCACGGGCTCCCTCGAGCAGGCGGGTCCTGGCGATGGGGCTGGGCGGCTGCTGGGTGCTCGCTGGTATGTGCTTAATGCACGGCTCAAATTCTTGCTGCTAGTTTGATCTGGGGCACAACCAAAAGGAAATAACTTTGCAGCTCGCCGTGAATTTTGATTCCTATAATGGCATTTCAAGGGAACCAGCAGGAATGAGCCGCTGCTTAGATCCTGTCCGTGCACACTGGCTGTGGGCAATGCAGAAATAATGTGTGCCCAGCCACCATAATGTGTGCCCAGCTGCTCTGCTTTCCCCAGCCCCATAGCAAGAGGGGATGGGGAAGCAACCAGCACTGGTTGGGGCAGGCTGGAGCCTTTCCTGCAGCTCCTGCTCCAGCCCATCCACTCCCCTTAGAGCTTTTCCACCCCCTCCCAGCAAAGCCCAAAGTGTGCATGTGTCTAGTTGCAAGTTAATAATATCAGGGGCCATTTGGGGAAGGGGGAGAAAACAGATGCTTTTTCTTCTTGAGCTCTGCCGTCTCTTTCATCATCTGCTTGGAGCAGATTGCACATACCTGAAATGAAATAACTTGCTTTCTCTTGCTGTTTTGCATATTCCTATATATAAGGGTTTCACTGCTAATCCTCACCCGGTGCTGCCGTCGATGTTTTGTGCAGGTTCAGATACCACGTGGAGGCCAGTACTGCTGTGCCTCTGCCCTGTCACGGGACGGTGGGGGTTACGTGCCAAAATTGGTCCCCGCAGATACCAGTAGAAGTCCCTGCTGTCCTGGGCTGTGCCTTGCAGCAGGAATTTAAGAGAAACTTAATGGACTTGCCCCATCATGACCTTGGCTGTGTCTGCGTGAGTCTGTACAGGGCTGTTAATGCAAATCAGGCTCTTTGCACTCATGATTGCCTTAAGCCTTTTATTCTCCTCTGGTGTCTTCACATGAACGTGACGTCTAGCAGCGACAGGGCTTGTGCTTAGTGAAAAGAATCACTTTCTTTTAAATACTTGAGTTTTTTTGGGGTCTACCCAGCAGGAATTGCTAGAATATCTAGAAACTTGCAAAATACCCTAAAACCATACAGTTTGTTCTTCTTGGGAGTCCCTTGGTTCCCTCCTGTTCTCCGGGATGGTGCAGGGAGGTGTCTGTAGGATGTGACCTCCACGGATCAGGCACTTGCAGAAGCCCATTGGAGCAGAAAGTGGTGTCAAAGGTGCTGTGGGCTTTTCTGGCTTTGGGTGCAGAGCGGTGTGGGACATGGTCACTGTTCCTGCGTGGATGCTGGTGGACGCAGGCAGGGGTGTGGGCTGGCTCTGGCTCTGCCTCCTGCTCTCAGGCTCACTCCCGGCTTCCTCCGGGTGTCGGTGAGGGCTTGGTAACGGGGCTGTCGCGTGTCAGGCGAGCTGAAACTCGAGTGCCTGGCTGATTGTAAATTCATCTGCATCGGCTACATATGCATCCTGGTCTTCACTCTAAAAGAAAAGCTGATGAAAGAGGCAGGAACACAGTCTCAGTAGGGAAGAGGCTTTTAGAGGGGAAAAATTGTTTGAAAAATAGCAAAGAATGAGGAGGGGAAAGAAGTCTGCTGGGAAAGGAGCACAACTGCATTACTTCCTTGGAGGTCTGGGAAATGCATTATGCAGAGCTCCAAACAATGTTTGCCAGCAGCAAGTCTGCTTAGATGTGTCCATGGGGGTTTCCTTGTGTTTTTTTCTTTTCTTTTTTCTTTAATAGCCAAACTCTTTCTTTACTGGGGCCCAGGGTGATCTGTGACTCCTGAGTTTGCATTAGGAACTCGTTTGTCCGCACGCTAATGACGTGCTCTGGGCTGTGCGTGCAGTTAGTGTGTGGGGAGAAGGTCCACCTGGCACGATCCAGCCCCATCCCTGGGAGAGTGGGTTTGACCAGGGAAGGGCTCAGCTGGGTCACCAGTGCTGGAGCAGCCTTGAGCTGCCGTTTTCGGATCAGCTGGAGCTGAGTGGATCTCTCTGGGGTTGGACGTTCCTCCCTTGGTGCTGGAGCCAGGCAGGTGTGGCCTCTTGGGATGGGGACGCTGCCTGGTGACTGCCAAGGAGCAGCATCAGCCCCTTCCCCTTTGCACTCATGTGACTCTTGCTAGGTTTGCAGGAGCTGTGCTGGGTCTGTGGGGGTCTCTGAACCCTTCATAGGGCCCAAGAAGACCACAGTGGGGTTTGGCTTGAGCGTGTTGGCCGTAGGTGCTCTCTTGGCCATATTCTCCCCAAGCGCTGTGCTCTTCTCCATGTTCCCCCACGCAGTGCTCCTGCTGGGTGCCTGCTTGCACCTGGGCATTTTAAGTCACTGTCACGTTTATTTTGATTTCTTCCCTGTTGCCATGGGCCTCTGGTTTGTGGCACAGGGCTGGTCTGCCCTTGGGAACATCTCATTCTTGGCCCAGCTCTGCCACTGAAGCCTACGGCTCCTCCAAAAGGTGACTTCACCTCTCTCTGCTCTGGTTTCACCAAAGATGAGATGGGTCATGTCCTGGCACTGCCACCACCGGAGGCCATGAGGATGTAGGAGTGGCAGAGGTGTCCCTCTGCTTCCTGGGCTCTGACATTGACCTTCCTGCCCCTTCCCTGTGTGCTTCCAGTGAGGGCTCATTTCAAACAGGCTCCTTAATGCATGAGCACCCCAAAGGTGTTCCTGTACCCTGGTCTCCCCTGCAACCTCCAGGTTTCCTTTTTCAAGGCAACATCTGCTTGCCTGTCCTGCGTGGGCATGTGTCCCCATCACCTCCGGAGCCACCGAGGGGAACCTGCAGCCAGTGGAGGTTTCCCAAGGAGGGCTTTCCTCTAGCTGGCTTGGAAACCCCCAGCAGTAGAAACAGCTTCAGGGAGGACTGAGGAGCGAGGGAGGGTCACGGCCAGCCGCCCTCATCGCTGTCTGCAGTTGGGCTGCAGACCTCGGACGCGGAGCAACGTGGCACTGGAGGTTGTGCTGTCAGCGGGAGCATTTAGCAGGGAGGGATTTCCCAAGGGGCTGATCGTTGGGGTTATGCAATCTCTGCAGCTTTCCTCTGCTGAGACTTTTGTTGTAGAGATTTTCTGACATTTTTGCCCTCTGGAACAAGCAGCATCTCTTCAGTGCTGTGTGAGCCCCTGGAGAATTAGCAAAGCCTTTTTTAATCCCAACCGATGGATGCAAGATGCAGTCGTGGCTTGCTCACGCCAGCAGGCTGGTGCTCAGCGCAGGTGGGAGTGTGGGCAGGAATAATCACCTGTGGCCATTTCCATGTCGTGCAGTCCCTGGATGGTGGGTGACAGCTTGGATAGGGCTGGAGGAGGTTTCACACCGTGGTCTCTCCCCAGCTTGATTTGTGCATCGTGGGCAGGCTGGCCCTGCAGCCAGCATCGCCCGTGCCCTCATCCCGGCTTTGCCAAGGACGCGTGTAGCTTTGGGCAAGTTCCCGCAGTCTTCTGTGGCCAAGCATCTGTGCAGAGATAAAAGCCCTCTCCCACTTCACTGGGCTTTGCGGGGGTTTGCAAGCGATAGTGGGGTGCTTTGAAAGGGAAACGTTTTAAGTGTTTGTCTGCAAACTGCCTCCGAGGTGGACGCGTGCTGTCGTGCTTTTAAGAAAATGTCTTTATTTGTCCTACCTGAAAGGAATTGAATCCCCCTCTGTGCCTAGTCTTTGAATGTTCCCTCTCTGCTGGGGGATTGCAGCAGCCCCCCACCTCGCTAGCAGTGTGCAAATCCCCTTTTGTCTGCTGTATTTTTCAGGCTCCGACCGCTAGACATCGAGTTCATGAAACGCCTGAGCAAAGTGGTCAACATCGTCCCCGTGATTGCAAAAGCTGACACGTTAACGCTGGAGGAGAGGGACTACTTCAAGCAAAGGGTAAGGGACTGGCGGCTCTTATCCAGGCTCCCATCTCTTGTCCCCCATCGCCTCCTGCCCCTTTCCCCCTCCCCAGCTCCCCCACCGTCCCCCAGCCGGGCTGGGAAGGCGAGCACCTGGCCGGGAGCCCAGCGCATTCCTCCGGCTGCAGCTCTGAGCGATCCCACGTGGCCGGAGGAAAGGCCTGCGCTCCAAGCAGTTCCTTGTATTTCTCTTGGATCTTTGTCAGTGCAGGATAAGTTTCGAGCTCTAAGTCCTGGGCCCTGTTTCTCCTGCCTCCTTTGTTATTGTTGTTATTTTCAGGCTGGTTTCTGTTATTTTGGGAGGTAGATGGTGCTGCACATAGAGGCTGGAAAAACCTGTCCTGTGCAGCATCATGCACTGATACAGGCAAAAAAATGTGTGGGTTTGCTGAGCTCAGCTGGGCAAGATTTATGGGGGAAGCAAGGCATGAAATTCCCTTGGTTGGGATCTAGCGGTGTGGAGCTGAGGAGGGGCTGTTGGAATCCACAGCACGGCATGGGCTTTCCTCCGTGCACATGCGCCTGGTGCTGCTGAGAGGTGGAGATGCCCTGCTTTGGCCTTTGGTAAGGGGCTGTAAATCCATTTGTGTAGCTGAGGGACGTGGCTGCAGGAGCGATGGCCTCAGCATTCCCGGCAGAAGTAAGGAAGCCACCAAGCTCCTTGGTCCATGAGTCTGAATTGCAGGGAAATGAAGCAAAGGGAAAGGGGGTTTTGCCAAAAGGGCAGTTTTAACGGCCACCTCCACTGATTATGGAGAGGATGGCACATGAGCCAGGGGTTGTTCAATGCCTCCGTGCAGAAGAGGATGAGCCATCCCTTTCCACACCAGTGTCTTCCCAGTTTTTGATGAGCAGGATCAGGCACTGAAATACCCAGTCTGGGTTTGGGGGCTGAATCCAAACTCCACAATCAGTTCCCTTTGCGGTGAGCTAGAGGGTGGCTGGAAATGGAGCTGAGAAGTAATCTGGGCTGGGCTTGATCAGCGTGTCAGCCTGTTTGCACGGAGATCTGCAAGGAGCTGGTGCGAGCAGACGGCGGGGTGAGTCCACGATGCCACATCTGCTCTCTGCAGTGGCTTTTGCAGGCTGCTGGCTCCCTGTCCCCTTGGATCAGGCACTGCCATGTCTTCTTTTCCAAGGAGCATAAGCAGACAGCAGAAAGCAGCTTCTTAACTTTGGGTTACGTGCCTGGCAGCTACATTCCCCATTGCAGCTTGTATTGTCTTATTGTCTTTTTCAAACCCAAAGCAACGCCCAGCTCATATAACTTCATCTCACTCTCAGGCTGAACCATATCTTGGCACCAGGTTCTCGCAGAGATTCCAGGGCAAGCGCTTGGTGGGTGTGTAGAAGTTAAACACAGGTCTCTCTCCCCCAGGTGGGCAGAATTTAGGATTGAGAGGGAAAATGTTGCTGCTGGGCGTTGCTCACGAGAGCCTCTTGGGTTGGCTGGAAGCTCCCGCCATGGTGGGAGTGCAGCTCCTCTGCCCATGTCTCCTTCATGTGTCCCTCTGCTCTTCTCTCCTAGATAATGGCCGATCTTCTCGCCAATGGGATCGACGTGTATCCTCAGAAGGAGTTTGATGAAGACTCTGAAGATCGGCTAGTGAATGAGAAATTCAGGGTTAGTGAGTGGTGTTGCAGGTCCGATGTGTTTGGATGGGCCCTGCAGCTCTGGACACCACCCCAGCTGATGATGTCCCAGGGGTCTCTTGCAAAGTGCCTCTTATTTTCTTTCCAAAGCAGCTGTGCCCCTGTCCAGGGGTTCTGCCCATGACCTGGGTCCAGGGGGTCTGCCCAGGACCAAGGATCCTGCCAGAGCTCAGAGTGGGGACAGAAAGGGGGTGAGGATGGTACCTAGGGAAGGTGTCCTCTCCTGTCCATGTCTCTGCCCCTTCCCCAGCAACCAGTGGGCAGGGAGGTCCCGTGGCCCATTGCCCTGCCACAGGGGCAGGGAGTGCTGGTGTCTGCCCATCCCTGGCTAGGGGAGCAGCCTTCCTGGCACCTGGAGGTAATTTACCTGGAGGCTGCTCTGCTTTCGAGGCCATCAATTCCTTGCTATAGGAATTCTTCCTAACAATTTTTTGGCTTAATAAAGCAGATTGGACGAAGTCAAGGGAGAAAAAATGGCTTCTAGGGACTCTATATACAAAGACACCACCTTGGATCAGGAAATGACTGAGCCACAGATTGCCAGATGCTGGGGGAGATTCCCAGGGAAGCGTCAGGATACCTTTGCCCTGGCTGTGTGCTGGCACCTCCAATGAGGTGCTGGGCTAGACTGGTTTTGGGCTGGTTTATAGACTGGTTTTGAACTGGGCACATGTGCGAGAGATGCTGCTGCCCGGGTGCTGGGCTGCCTGTGGTCCCTGGCAGGCAATGCTTCTCAGGAGCACCAGGGACAGACCAGCTCATCCTGTGAAACTCTCTCCTAAAAATAGCTTGATGTAGGACTTTGCTCGCCAGCTTGGTTTCCTGACCAGTTTTCAAGAGGAAAATGTAACCTTTTTTTCTCCTTCCTCAGGAAATGATCCCGTTTGCGGTGGTAGGCAGTGACCAGGAGTACCAAGTTAATGGAAGAAGAATCCTTGGAAGGAAGACCAAGTGGGGCACCATTGAAGGTACCTTGTCCTTGTTTCCCTACCTCTCGAGCCCATCTCCCTGCCCTGACAGAAGGTGGTGAGGTCCAAAACCAGCAGTTGAAGTAGAGGTGGATATAGCGCTTCCCTGGCTCTCCAAAGAAAATAACTTTCCTGGTGTTTCAGGACTGAAAACACCTTGGGAAATGCTCCTGTGCCAAGTTCCTGGGCCTTTGTGTGGCTCAGGGGGCTGCTGAGTGCTGGAGGGGACACTTCTGGGTTGCGTGTGGCCTGGCTGCTGCTGGTTGCACAGTTTAATGCCCGATGGCTGGATCTGAGGACACACGAGTGCAGTGCTGATGTCTCTGTGTCTCGAGTCCAGATTAGAGCCTTTCCCCTGGCACCTGTAGGTCTCTGCACCACCCACCACGCATTTGGCTGGTGCTGTTGTGGGATCTTTTCCTTCTTCCATCTTCATCCCATCAGTGTCTTCCTTTTTTTACCCCCCATTTTAAATCCTGGTTTAAAGGCTAGATGAAGGCTCCTGGCTCCAGTGCATCTACACATTTCCCTGTCCCTGACAGCCAACTGGCACGTCTCCAGTGCCACCCCTCCTATCTTCCTCCCCTTCATTTCATAGGTTTCTCTCATTTATGAGTCTTTTTAACAGGAATCCTGTGTTGAGGGATGGCTTAACAAAGATGCCAGGAAAAATCAGTGTATTTTAAAGCTCTGCTGCCCTCTTGTGCTCTGTCCTTGGAAGCTCTGAGCTTAATGTGGCTCATTAAACCTCTCACCTTCTGCATGTGGCATCTGCCTTCAGCATGGGGAGACTCTGGGGCCCAGCCATGGCCATGGGCAGCCTTTGCAGACAGTGTTATTTGTTGTCTTGCCATTTCTGCATGATGTTCAAGCCTGTTTGGGTGGAAAAAAATGGAAAAAGGCGGCAGCTGATCTTTTAAATTCAAACGCCTGGTAAACGGCGAGCCGTCAGATTCATTATAATTATGGTGGAGCAACACCCCTTGATTTTTCCCTCTTGCAAACACTCTTGCTTGCTGCCAGCCCTGTTCAGACAGCAGCAGCCTTTGTCAGCAAGAGACCGCGTCCTTCCGCAGCGCCGGCACCCCGAGTAGCACCGTCACTGACGTGTCGGGGGTGTTGCAGGATGCTTGTGGTGAAGCTGTAGATCAAACACTTCTGTGGAGCTGTGCCCAGCGCTCGCTGCAAATCTCACCCTGTCCCTTTCCCTTGCCTCTGTTTGGGGACCACTTAAGCTTGTGTTGGTCCAAAGGGGGGTCACAGTGGGGGATACTGGTGGGAGCTCCCTTGTTTGGTGGGAGATGGTAGGAAAGGACTGGGAATGCTCAGTCAGACCTCACCAGCCAGTTGGTTGTGCCGAGCTGGGGCAGGTACCTGCAGCAAAGAGGACTCTGGAGTCCTGCACCCTGTAACCCCTGGGGGTAAATCCCCATCTCAGCCCTCCACACACTAGTGAAGCCCCATGGGGTCCTCCTTACCCCGAGTGGTTGCCATACTCATGCTGTGGGTGCATGCTGATGGGTTTCTCTCTCTTCCTACCAGTGGAGAACACGACACACTGTGAGTTTGCCTACCTGCGGGACCTCCTCATCAGGTCGGTAGGACTGTGCCCTGTCCCTATAACCTTCAGTCACCAGGTGGCATCCAAAGAAAGGGGAGAGCCCAGCCCAGCTTGAAGCAGCCACTGCTTGGCTCTGCTCATCCACCCGTCCATCTACCCGTCCATCCATCCCTCCATCCCCTCCCAGCCTGCAGCAACGCTGCAGCCCCTCTGTGAGGGGTGGCCCCACTCGGTGGGACATGGCTCCAGGGGGCTTCTCTTAGCTATGGCGCTGAGTTAAGGGAGGGGAGGAGCAGTGGATGGGTCAGGACAGACTCCAAAATTGCTGGCAGCATACAGTGTGGCTCCAGCTCGCCTGCAAGCAGCAGGGAAGCCTTCTGGCCTTAGTGATCCCTCACCAGCCCCAGGTCCTACCCCCAGTCTGAAGATATCACCCTCCTGCGGTCCCAGGATCGTGACGCTGGGGGTTCCTGCTGCAGGAGAATGGGAGGCCGAGGCCCCTTGGGTTGCTGGAGGGGGCATTGGGCTTCTCCTAAATTTGGCTGTGAGATAAGCTGTGCACACGTGAGCTGTTGCTGGCAGACAGTTGTGGGGGGCTCCAAACCTGATCCCAGGGACCTGCAGGACCGGGGTCTTCCTGGGTGGGTGTTACGCAGCCGGGGTTCCCCCGTACCCAAGCGCAGGCTGTTGGTACCAGTGAAGGCTTCTGGTCTTGTCTGCCCATGATTGCCTTTGCTTCCCTCCTGTGCCCTAAAGATACCATTGACCAGTAAAGCAGGAGGGGAAATTGGGGCTGGAGCAGTGTTTGAAAGCAGAGGTTGGGGGGTGCAAGGGTTGGGGTGGCGGAGGCTGGGCTGGCCAAACCCGTGCCCAGCAAGGTGCGATTGCCCCTGTCTCCCTTTCCCACAGGACACACATGCAGAACATAAAGGATATCACCAGCAACATCCACTTCGAAGCCTACAGGGTCAAGAGGCTGAACGAGGGCCAGAGCTCGCTCTCCAACGGCGTGACCGACAAAGAGCTGGTGGCTAACGAAATGTAACCGTCTCGCTCCGTAGCCAGGACCTTGCTCGCTCACGCTCGCTATTTCTCCCCTCTTCCCCCTTTATTTTTATACAAATCCTCTGCCACTGTCCCTCTTCTCACCCCCAACCCCCTGCCAATGTTAACTGACCAAATAACCAGATGCAGTCTCTGTCGTGCGGAGCGGGGTGACCGCTCATTCCCCCCGCTTTGTGGCACAGGTTTTCTTCTCAGCCCCTGGTCCAGCATCCCTGGGCTGGGGACTGTCCCGCTGTGGAGGTCTGGCTCGCACTGGCCCCCAGCGCTGGCCCCACATCCGAGCTCGGGGGAGCAGATCCATGGGGCCAGCGGGGTCGGGGTGCCCCCGGGAGCCCTGCCTGCCGCTCTGTGCAGGGGCTTTTCTCCGTCCATTGAAGGCAAGGGTTTCTCCAGGTTGCCTTTGGAAGCAAGGTACGGTGGTGTGAAGAGAGCAAGACGGTGCCATCCTTGTCTCCTGCCGCCTCCTCTGAGCCCTCTGCAGCCCTCCAGGACCCGCCAGCCCCCAACCCAACCCCTCTACCCTGCCTACATGCAATAAACTGGGAGTGTTTAGGTGTCACCTCGCCTGTCACCGACCCCCGGCCAGGCAGAGTGACCTGCTTTGGGAGAAGTGCCTTTTCAGACTGTTACCTTGCAATAGCGTGGGAGAGGGGAGGGAGGGCTTGCCTTGTCTGTCTTCGCAGCCCGCAGAAAGGCTGCGACACTTCGTGGAGACTCCTTTTCCCTCTCCCTTGGACCATAGATGTGGCTGATGTCCTGGGAACACTTGTATTTATTTTTCATTCAGTTGGGTGGGTTTTTTCCCACTGGAGGCTCGGAGTGTGTCTAAAGGGGGCTGAGAGTGGAACGTCTCTGCAAAGCGGTGGTGGGAGGCTGAGGGTTGTCCTGTCTGACCCTTGTGATTCTCGGGCTTTTCCCTATGTCAGAGGAGGCTGTTGGGTATTTTTTGTTGGGTTTGTTTTTTGTTTTTGTTTTTTTATCCCCTGTGTGACGTGTGTTTATGTAACACGCTCCTCTATTTTGCTGGTCCTTGTGCAAGGGGACTGTGCATGTGCGGACCGAGCCCTGCGGCCAGGGCTGGGGTGGCGTTTGCAGGTGCTGTGTCCTGTGGCCACCCCCCCCTCCGCTCTGCCTGCCTGCGCCCCCTGCAAGGGGGTCGGTTCAATAACACCGTGGCACAGGAGTGGGTGGTCCTGGAGCAGAGCTCTGCAGTCCTGGCCCCCGCCCCAGCTCCGCTTGCTTTTCTGTTGTCCACTCCATCAGTCTCCATATCCTCTCTAAGGGATAAAACTTTCTACAAATCACCCTTTTGGGCAGGGGGGATACACACATACTAAAATGGCAGCGTGTCCCATCCTCTGGCACTGGAAGGTGCCTGCAGAGCCCACCCCATGGTCTCCGTGGGGGGCAGAGCCACCTTCTTCAGCAAAGGTGACCGGGAGGAAGGACGAGGCTGCTCTCGCCTTGGTGGGGATGCCCAGGTAACGTTGCTCAGTGGAGGGTTTGCAGGGGCTCCCCACGTGTGTCCCCCCCAGCAGCCGGGGGGGGGATCACAAGGAGAATCCACTCTCCCCCTTAACTCATCTGCCCCCCCTGGTCCCACAACAGCACGACGGAGCTGTTGGGGAAGAACAACCATCTACTTGCTGACTTGCTATATTTTAGCAAAAACAAAACCAAAAAAAAGTGTATTAACTGAAAAAAATATATATACTTCAAGCGTTAAGAAAAGACTGAAAGGGGAGAAAATCTCTTGTGTGCGGCACTGCTGCAAACGTCATCTTAAACTTTTGTTTTTCCTCTAGTCGATATCTCAAGCTGGGCCAAGCAAGACACACCGCTTTCTCCTTTGTAACCTGATTATTTTTTTCTTTTTGGAAGAAAAAAAGAAAATAATACAATAAAAAAACCCTTCATCCAGATCTATTAAAATGGCCTTTTGGGGGTTATAAGCATTATGACAAATTTAGTCCATTTTTGTATAAATAATAGTGTTTAATATGTATTTCCCAAAATAAATGTTTCGAATGCAAATAGAAGGAGGCTTGTTTGGAAGTGTCTGTTCCCAGCCACGCTGGGGTCGTTGCTGCGTGGACCCTGCAGGGCTGAGGGTGACGGGACAGTCCAGCTTCAGAGCTGCTGTGCTCTGCCTACTTTGGGGGGAAGGTTTTATTTATTCCTATCCCCCTTAACTCTTCCTACTGCAGGTATCTGCCCGGGGTACTCTACAAAATGCTGGAGCTGCTGGTGCTGAGAGCCCTGGGGGCCGAGCCAGCACAGCCTCTGTGTCCTTCCAAATCCCAAGGGAGGCAGGTTTGCCCCCTCCCTCTGCTCTCAAGAAGGCGAAGCTGTTTCCCCTGCCCTTGCTGGTATTTTTATTAAGAAGTGGGTAGCACCCGTTCAAGGGCATGCAGCAGCTTGCCTTTCAGGCAAATGTGGCTTTGATTTCACAAGCCCAGGGTCTCCAGAACCTTTTGCAACTGCAGGGTTGCCCTTGGAAGTTGGCATCACTTTGAGGACTCGCCTTCCTGAAAACCACGTTTCTCCCTGATGTTGCAGACAAGGCACCATCCATTCTGGTGTTTTAATCCGTATCTTACACGTCCATTGTATTTTTTCCCCCACAACAGTTGAACTCAAAGCCCTCTGGATATGGTCCTGGGCAACGAGCTGTAAGTGACCCTGCTCAAGCAGGGGGTTGGACCAGATGACCTTGAGGGCTCCCTTCCAACCTCAACCCTCTGGGATTCTGTGGTTCTGGAACTGTATGAAAAGAAAACCAACAGGACAGAAGCCAGGTTGGGTTCCTGTGGGTGTGTAGAGTACAGGACACTTTTATGTGCAGTTTCCTTCTGCTTTTCTGCTGGCACCTGGGTTTTGGAGCAGTGAATCTGCTTGTCTCATATGGCATCCAGTGAGGTGTGAAGTCAATTTTGTTGATGGGACCCCTTTGCCCCAATGCTAAACCCATCCCTAGGAACACCCTTTTTTTTTTTTCAACTGCGATACTGCAGTTTCATGGTTGTTTTAGCTCAGACACTGCTTACGCCCATGGCTCTTCTCTACCAAATGAGTCTATGGGGGAGAAGCAGGGAGATCAAAGTGTTCTCACTATTGTAATTGGAGCAAGACACAGAGCAAAACCTCTTGGGGGGAAAAATCAACACATAGTTGTAGTAATTACAACCATGGACCATTGGCTTTGCTCCTGGACAAGTCTGCAGCAGCTTTTCCCCGTATATTGTTTTTTTTCTTGTGCTGGTGTCTGGTTTTTGCAGCTTTCCTCAATGCCAGCACCTGACCGTGCCCATGGAGGGAGATGGGGCAGAGGATGCTGCCGGGCTCTCCAGGCAGATGCTCTCCTGGTGACAGATTGAGAAATGGTTTGTGGCTGGGGCAAGAGGAAGGCAGGCAAAATCCCAGAGCTCAGCAATAAGGGTGGCTTTTGTTTAGCCCAGAGGAGGAGCTCTGCAGGCCGGAGGTCCGTTGACAGGAACGGCATGGGGAATGGCTTCCAGATGTTACAAAGCTCCAGAGAGGTGGGCTTGGAGAAGGGAGAGCAGCAACACCAGATGCTGTGATGGAGCAGGGGTTTGTGTGGTGCTATGGGAAAAATCCCAGCTGGGGGAAGGGTTTGCCATTGCCAAATCCCCCTCCCTGCCCTCCCCAGAGCCTCGGCTGTAGGGCAGGAGAGACCTGGGAGGGGGCGGATGGGGAGGGTTTGGGCAGAGGAGGCGTCAGGCGAGGGGCTGCTTCCCTGCCCGCACCCTCCCGAGCTGTCTGGAGGGAAATTTGCCTAACGATGCTGGAGCTGACAGAGAGGGCCTTGCACTAATGGCTTGTTGAGTGGCCTCACTTTAACGAATGAGGGAAATGAAGATGAGTGAGAGTTTAATTACCGATCCGAGAAGGGCTTTCCACGGCGGTGACGATGGGCGCTTGCTCCCCTTCGCCTGGCTGTGGGCGGGAGAGGAGGACCCCCCCCAGCACCGCCGGGCTCTTGGGGTGCCTGGCAGCACTGGAGGAACCCTCTGCTTGGCAGGGCTGGGCTGGAGGTGGGCCCCGGTTCCACCTGACCAGCGCGACCCAGAAAGCTTCACCATCCAAAGAGGATGACTATAAATAATAAGAATAAAAGGGAGTATAAATAATTAAAGCAGCTCATAGTGAGTAGTTCCTGAAACGTCTGCCTGATTTAAAAACTAATTACTTGGAGGGTAATCACCACCAGAAGCGCATATATTTACCCACAATGCTGCTCTTCCCTCCTCTTCCTTTTGCTCGCCCTCTCCTGATTGCTATCCCAGGCATCGGCGCCCAGACTTATCACTCATCCGCAGTGCACAATAAACTGTGTTGTACTTGTCCATCTCCCTGATTAATAACGTCATTGGAGCCCCGTTCAGGGAGGAATAAATCCTCCTTGGGTAGGAGGCCAGGTGCTGGCAGGAGGGGAAGCTGCGGCTGCATGGTACCCACAGAGCCTGAGCCCTGGGAGGTGGGACCCTGCTCTGCCCCAAAGGGCCACCCCCTGCTCCAGGGACGGTCCCTTCAGATGAGCTTGTGCTACCCAAAAAGCAGGGCATCGCTGGGCCCGGGGTACCCGAGGGGCTGCATCAGTGCCTGCTCAGTATGAGCTGCTGTGAAGAGACTTTTCGGGATCATCACTCTCACACACCAGCCCATAGTGCTCATCAAAACCTGAATTTGGTGACGTGGGACCTGCTCTCATGGGAAATATCTCCTTTTGATGTGCAAGCTGGGCTGCAGAAGGCATAGGCAGAGCTGGTGATCTCCAGCTTTAATTACTGCGAAGCTGCTGCACTGCAGTTGAAAGCCTGGGTTGTTGGGGTTTTTTTTTTATCATCTTTGCTGCGGCCCCAGCAGAAAGGAGGATTTGTCCCTCCATCTCCACCTCCGTGCCACCTCCATTGCACAGGGTGCTGGCCCCAGCCTGCCGGCTCCTCCCCAAAACCACAGCAAAACCTTTTCTTCTGTGCCTGCAGCAAAGTTGCAGTTTGTAACTCTTTGCTGCCGGTTCAGTTTGCATTTATTTGGCTGAGCTTGTGTCTGGTTCTGTGCAAATTAATAAATAATTCTTACCATCAGCCAGATTTAGGACCAGTGGTGCACTGTGTTACTTCATTTAGGAAAACAGAATAATTTATTCCTAACTTATGGGCAGGAGACTCCCCCCCACAGCCTGTGATATTTTCTCATTAACATTACCTAGCTAAGCTAAAAACTGCAATTTCATAAGTCATGCTTCCTTCGAAGGCGCATTACCAGCTTCCTAGGGACTCCAAAACTTTACTGAAGCTTAAAGACATCCCTCACAGCATGCAGTGATGTACCAAAGGCCCTCTTTTTATTACTACCAGAACCATCCTTTCTGCAGGTTCCCCCCCCTGCCCCAAACTATTCCCATCACGAATGACCCTGCAGGGATGGCACTGCCTTCCTGGGGGGCTGGCGGGAATGGGCCTGGGCATCCCGACCGAGCCCCTTACAAACAGCTGCACAACACAACAGCTCGGTCATTGCAATCAACCCCACACTAATGAACCAATATGCCAAGCCAGAGCCTCTCAGTCCACAGGGTTCCCATCAGCAAAATCTGTTGTAGACCTTGGGTGCATGCAATGCAATGGGGGTTTAAGCATCTGATAGTGTGCAAAAGAAGAATTGCATTAAGTCATTCTTTACCAAGAAGGTAGAAAGAAGAAAATATTTAGCTGGAAAAAAGAAGAAAGGGCAATTGCTGTGTAAAGGACCTTGTCCTTTGCCCTCGGTGTCTGCCGGGCTGCATGCCCGTCTCTTGGTGAGCTGGAGAAATCGCTCCAGGGCTCCTGTGAGGCTGCGGCTCATCCTGTGCAGGCACATGCATGGGCTGTGCCCCCTGCGAGGAGATGAGGCTCACAAAGCTTGCACGGGGACTGTACAGGTCCGACGGGGCAGACCCCACGTTCCCAAGGGGAGAGGCTCCCTGCCCGCCGCCCCCAGCCGCCCGCAGTGAGCAGACGGTGCTCGCTGCCCTCCTCGCTTTCCTCCAACAGCTCCAGGAGAGAGGGAGTGGTTTTTCACAGGCTGCTCTGCAGAAACCTCCTGGCTCCTGCAGGTCCTTCGCCACCAGGATCCTCCAGGATCCTTTTGGGGGGCTTCTGCAGCACCGGCAGCAGGCGGGAAGCACTGCTCCGCCACAGCCCCAAGCGATAGCAGCAAGACCTGGTTTCAGGAGAAGGAGTCCACCCATAGGAAGACCAATACCTTCTGCCCTTTATCCTCCCTTCTGGGGTTTCTCTGGAAACCGTCTAAGCCAAACCGTTCCTTTTCTGTATTTTTTTGGTGCTGGAGGCCACCTGCAGTGACAGTGTGGGACGGAGGGGCTGGGATACGGGGAGATGGATGACTGCGTGTGAGCTCCTGGCCACAAAGACTCATCAAGGCCCAGGGCTTAGCAGTTATTTTAACCTGTACACCATTTTTAAAGGTGGCTTGTTGGATTTTTTATTTTTTTTTTTTTGGTAAGTCACAACTGAAAGCTCTTGCTGGCAAAGTTTGCAGACCTTTTTTTTTTTAAAGTAAAAATTGTAACCTTTAAAGAACTGTCTCCTGAAACAGCTTTGCCGAGGACATTGACGGGGAAGCAGGAAGAACCTTAGTCCCTGTGTGTACATCCAGAGCGCATTACACCACGTTAGCCCGAGGCTTAAGCTGCTGGGGGAGCGGAGGAACGCTTGGTGAGCGCTGCCGCCAGCGATCCCCCTGCCCTGCTCCTCTTCTGCCACCAGCCTCAGAAGAAAGTCAAGATTAAAATCATATTCCTAAAGTAAAATTACACATTGGAGACTCCACAGCCCTCCTGGGAGGATCAGGGCATTCCTCTATAAATATCTGTCTCGATCTGTTTAATTTGCAGATGAAATTAAGCCTGGGAAGAAAGGGAAGGCTGTCTTTTCATGTGTGGGCTGTCCAGCTTTGCCTTGAATATCAAAGTGAGACGAGTTACAAAGCACTGACTCTCTGGGATTATCTAAGAAACCTTGTAGGTCCCAAGTGACAGTGGTTATGGGATCAAAAGGTGTGGTGCTTATGCAGAAAGCCAGAAAAAAGCCAGCGTGGTCCTTAGATCAGCCCCAAAGAGCTAAATCTCGGGTCAGTTTGCAGAGTTCAGGAGGTAGGTGAGGAACCAGGAGAGCCTGGGCTTTCACATGGATTTTGGATTAAATATTAACTTGCTGCAGCGGGAAACGAGGATAAATATTTTCATTAATCATGTATGTGCTCATTATTATGGTGAGAAGAGGCTGTTAGCACTTCATCTGCATGAGCATTCCAGCGCTAACCTCCCATTTTCTGCTCATGGCTTTCTGTAAACCGTCATCTTCCGTGCTTTCTCGCTTTTTTAGAAAACTTTTTCCCATAAGTAATTCTATGGGCTTCAACATTTTACTGGTTAGGCTTCAAAAACATCAGCTGAAAAGATTTAGCATGAGGATGGAGGGCCAGGAGAACATGCACCTCCAGCCAGTAGAGCTGAGGGAAGGGGAGCGGGGTGACGCTTCTGGGAGGGCCCGGGGAGGCGGGAGCCCGGGCTGGGGTGGGAAAGCGGCTCTCGCCGAAGGGAGCTGCGGCCGTGTCCCGGGGAAAGCTCACGCAGGCGTTCAGTGCGGTGGGGGGTGGCACTGGGGTGAGAGCCCCGGCGCACTGGGGGAACTGTGAATGGGATTTCCTTGCAAAGCACTAAGCTGGGCAGAACCGCGGGCCCAATTTATCTGCGCAGGGCAGTGCAACAGGCTGGCACCATAATTACAGCCTGTTGACATTTCTCATATTAAAAATACTGAGCTGAAAAAGGCTTTTTTCATCATCCGTTTCATTAAAAAAATGGGAATTTTTCCTTCTTTCCTCCAGTTTTATTGAACTTTTCAATCATCATAACTTTTTTCACCTTTCCTTCCCTTCTGTTTTTAGCTGTTCCTTTCAATTATTTGGTGCTTCCCTTTTTATTCCAGTAATTTTTTTTTAAAAAGATTTGAATAGAAGGAAGAGGGAAGATCGATTACAATTTATACTAGAACAGAAAGTGGATGTATGGCCCAGAGTCTAAAACCCTATCATTAGCAATATTTAATAAGAAACAAAATTAATGAGCAAGCTGAGATGTCTGCAAATGACTTCTGAAACTCTCCAAAATGGAAGGGAGCTTATCTAGCGGAGGAGAAAGCCAACTGATGGATGAAGGTACAAAGCATTTGGCAAGGGGTTGAACGACCATCTCTAATGACCAACCGTCCCGCTACAGAGTTTTATGGATGTTGAGCACTGCTGCCTCCGAGGACCCATCCATGGGTGAAGTTAAGACCAGGGGTGGCACCTTGGAGATGCCTTCTGCACCCAAACAGAACCCCCTCTCCCACCGTGTCCCGCTCTTCTCCTTCCCCGGGGCAGGCAGCAGTGCCTCATCTCCACCAGCACATGCAGACAGAGGCACCGGGCTGGTTTTCAGCCATGGGGCAGATGCTTAACGTTTCCTTTTCTGAGCACAGTCTGGCGTGGAGGAGGAGCGGGCAGATTTGAGGTTGTGCTGGCAGCCGTAACCGGGACGCTTCCTACTGGTTTGGAGGCTCTGGTCTTGCCACCTAACCCTCCCTCAATCTGGCATCTTTGTTATTTTTAGCAGAGCACACTTAGTGCTTCTTGCTACAGGAGAAAGCTGATTTAAATGTGTTTTTTTGCTCTCATCAGCCAGGCCAGCGTGCTAGATCATAAAAGTCAGCTTTGGAGTAATGTGCAATGTGGGCTTTTGTAGGACAACAAAGCGAGTGCTGCTGCATTGCATAAAGCGTGCTGGGCTGTGCAAGGTCTGCTGGAGAGACAGAGCACAAAAACCCAATAGTTGTGCTATGGTGAAGGTGCCCAGGGGCTCTCTCTATGTGCCATTGCTATGATTCCCTGCTCCTGCTGCAGGCGTGGGCAGGCCTGGCTGGGCACTGAGGCACCTCTGGGTGCTGCAGCAAGTGCCAGTACCTGCCTGCATCTTACTGTCATAGCACAAGGACCAAGGAGCTGGAGGTGGTCTGACAAGTGGTTGCACAGTTGCCTCCCCTTCTGGTGCAAAATTAGCTTAATTGAAGAGCAGTAAGTGCTATCAGCTGCTGGTGCAGGTGCTCCACTCCTAAACTCTCCAGAGGGCTTAAAAGCAGCAGCTGTTTGCTCTCAGAAGATTGATGGCCCTGAGCGTGTGGGGTGGGAGGCTTTGCTCTGAGTTGGGGTGTGTGGGGCTGCTCTGACCCCGAGCTCCTGAGGTGTCTGTCTGTCTGGTTCCTTCTGCAAGAGCTGGAGCTGCGGTCGGGAGCTGCCGCGCATGAAGAAGTAGGTTCACTGAGTTTTTTATTCTGCTTTAAGTATAAATGTCACTTTTTGCACTACGGGCCGGCTTTCTGCAAAAGCCCGGGGCTGTGCAGGTACCTCACTGCGTGGGCTTTGTTATGGGAAGGAATGAAGTGGTTCTTGAGCATTTGGGTTTGATTATGCCAAGTGGGATATTTAGGGGGAAGGGGAAATAGGTGTTTGCTTTAAATCTAGTGGAATATTTCCTGCAACTTGAGCTCAGGCTCAGGGTTAGCTCCAGAGCAGAAGTTGAGAACAGGGAGACACAGAGGGGGAAAAGCAGCTTTGAGCACTGGCTGGAAGGATGCAGTTTAGACCTCTGCAGCTTTCCAGGGACCATGGTGTGCCAAAGCCCAGTGTTCTGAGTCTGATGGTGATTTAGCTTTGCAGGCAATGTCCTGGGTCTTGCTGTGCTGGTTATAGTTCAGCAGAGACTGGATTAACTGGTGGTTTTCATTCCTACTAAACTAGGGTGCATGTATATGGTAAACAGGGTATTTTAGCACCAGAACCCCCACAAGTGCACTTTTATTTAAGCACACCTTATATATCATAGAATGTTTTGGGTTGGAAGGGACCCCTAGAGGTCATCTAGTCCAACCCCCCTGCAGTGAGCAGGGACACTGCTAACTAGATCAGGTTGCTCACAGCCCCCTCCAACCTGGCCTTGAATGTTTCCAGGGATGGGGCCTCCACCCCCT
>BOSO01003364.1:73696-122849 GCA_018403395.1 Gorsachius goisagi
CTTCTTGTGCTGAGGGCTCCAGAGCTGGACGCAGGGCACAGGTGAGGTCTCACCAGAGCAGAGGGGCAGAATCCCCTCCCTTGACCTGCTGGCCACGCTTCTCCTGATGCAGCCCAGGGTACGGTTGGCCTTCCGGGCTGCCAGCGCACATTGCCGGCTCATGTCCAGCTTTTCATCCATCAGCACCCCAAAGTCCCTGTCGGCAGGGCTGCTCTCAACCCTATCTTCCCCCAGCCTGTATTGATATATATGTATTTCATGCAATTTTTTTTTCATTAAAACTTCTGTGTAAAACCTGGTGGGGATGGATGGGGGAGTGATTCCTTAATGCTGGGATGTTGGTGGGAGCAGAAGCTGATCTTGGGTCAGGCCTTTGCATGCTCCAAGCCAGCATGGTGCGAGCCTGTTCCCTTTCCTTTGGGGTCATGGTCCCCCTTTTCTCTGTGTCCTGTACCATGTGGTCAAAACTACTTAGCAGCCAGACCTTTTCCCGCTGAGCAGAGAGAAGATGGTAGCTGAAGCTGCACAACCAACTGATGGGGTCTGCAAACCTGTGGAGATGACTGCTTGCCCCAGACACAGACCTGGACTGGAAAATCCCGTGTTATAGTTAAAAGTGCAGTATCGAAAAGATGTGCTTGGAGGGCTCTGGTACCTCTGTTTGTTCTGCTGCTGCCGCCGCCCTTGCCTGGGACGTGTGTGATCACTGCTTGGGAACGATATGTGTGGTTGCTTGATGCTGCTCCCTCTGTCATCAGGACAGGGTGGCCATCACCCCTGCCTCAGGGTTACTGTGTTTCCCATCAGCTGTTGGGGTCGGAGCTGGGACAGCCCATCAAGATGGTCATTGCTGTGCATGCCTGGGGTCCAACGGCCTGCAATGTGAATGGTTATGCTTAAATTAAACCTGGTAAGAGAAGCCGAGCCAGGGTGGGTGAGCACTGGGGCTGATGGGCTGGAGCAGTGCCTGGGCACTGCACAGCTCAGCACCCACCATGGCTCTGCGCTCTCTTAAAATAAAAAGGTGGTTGAGCTTAAACTAGTGCATTGGTGGTGCTAAACCCCCTGCCAGTCTCTGCAAAGAGCTTTAAACCCGGGTGGAGCAGTGATGGGCTCTGCATCCCTGCTGCAGGTGGGGGCTGTGGTCTCTTCCCCCCCGCCCATGCAGGCAGGGGCAGTTAAACCCAAGCAGCTCTGGGAGGGTGAACACACACCCATCCTTTTGACTCCTTTGCTCGTGAGCAGTGATCAAAGCGTGGCCCTTCAGTTTCATAACCCAAGTAAATGTGCAAAAAAAAGAATCACTCCCTAAATACCACGGGGAAGGTATTCTGAGCCTTGGCTGCTTCGCCTGGGAAACGGTCTCTTCTGATTCAGCTTGTTCAAATCATCCTAACAGTTCTTAGTGAGAAAAAACCTTCTGTATCCTCAAGGCAAGTATATTTGGGCAAAGCAATAAGAGAGACTTTAAGAGGTTTGGAGGTTACAGAGGGAAATAGCAGTTATTCCCAATAAGCAGTGTTAAATGAAGTGCTGCTGACAGTAGCCTGAGGCAGGTTCAAGAGTTTCAAGATTTGCAACTAAGAGATTAACCAAAATATTATTACAGGCAAGTTTGTATCTAAATCATTTAAAGTGCCTTTAGATGCTGTAATGTTTTTCCTCCTAAGTGCTCACAGTGTATCTGCAGCTTCCTCCTGGCTTTCGTGAACGAGCAATGAAAGGGCCCTTGATCTCTTTGTGTTTTAGACCCTCTGATGAAGGAACAAGGACCCAGTGGATCAGCAGGTTCTTGTTTGATGGGAGGCTGCTTTAGCAGTGCTCCTGTTTTACACGGAGGAGAGATCCTGGCCCAAGTCCTCCCTCCTCTTCCCCGTTGGATGCTCTGCTGCGTGGCCAGCTAACGGGTACAGTCCAGCAAGGATGCACCGAGCGGTGGGGTTTTGCCAAAGCTCTGGGTGTAAAATGCCTCTAGAAGAATAACAGCAGCGTGGCCCCAGGTTGTAACAACCTGACCTTTAATTTGTAAAGGCCATAAGATGCTTAGGAGAATAAGTGCCGTGTTTAGAGATGTAAATGAGAACAGCCATCTCTAGGCACTGGTGAACCCAAAGAGTCTTTGTCTCCTGGGTAGTGCCATCCATGCCAAGCCCAGAGCCTTGCTGCTGGTATCGGTTCCCTGTCATCCTGCAGGACTTCTCATGTGCACCCGTCACCCAGCAAACTGTGTTTTGAATGTGGGATGTTGAGTTCTTTCTTCTGTGCTGAACTGATACCAGAAGGAAATTCAGCATGGGGTTACTGAAGCAGAAATGATCCACCATCGACATGGCACTGGGTCTTGGCTGCAACCTGGATAAGGTTAAACTGAAGTTTGATGGGTGAGGAATCAACAGTCCAACGGAAATTATCTGCAAAAGATGAGGAAGCTCCACATGCTCAAAAAGAAGGGAGGGGAGAAGGGTGGAGATGTTTAGAGGGAGGTGGTCTGAACCTGGGAAGCAGCCTAGAGGGCTGACACTGAGCCAGGAAAATGGGCGTTTGCTATTTGGGTGGGATTTCTGTGCTCCTTGTTTGCTCAAGTCAGGAGCAGTTGATTTCTGGAAACTCCAAAGTTGGGATGTCAGTTTGCTTTGGCAATTGCACATCCCTGTGGAGATGAGCTGGACATCCAGGGTGCTTGCAGGATGGGAGCCCTGGAGAGGGATGAGCTTTTCCCAATGGGGTGCTTAGGGGCATCCATAGTTGTGCCAGGGATGCTGTGCAGGCGGATCAAAAGGTCTGTGAGAGGAAGGTACAGATCTCCACTGAAGGAATACACCAGCAGAGCTGAAACCAGAGAAATTACTGGAGAGCCAAAGAGGCTTCCAACTATGAGGGTTCAACATGCTGAAACCATCCTGGAGCAAGCTGGTGAGGGCCTGGCAGGGGCTGGGGGGGACACACCATCTCATGGGGGGGTTACTAAGGCTTAGGTTTACCTGTGAACAGATGGTGTGAACACCTGAAATGCCCTGGGGTCTGGGAAATCAGTCCTTCTGTATGAGGCCAGCTTGAGCCATGCCAGAAATGTGAAATTCTACTTTTTCTCTTTTTCCTTGCTTGTTTCCAAGTTCTAAAGGTGAATGACACTTCTGTATCATGCAATAAACCTGAGATTGCAAGTTTTTCTCCATGTGAATGAGGAAAAATGTCTCAAAGTGTCTTTGCAATGTTACTTTTAAAAAAAAAAAATGTCCCTCTGGGGAATCAGATCTTCACTGTGACCTGATGACAAGTGTAAACTCCCCCATCCAGCAAGCATGTAAGATGTCATTTCAAAAGCAACACAGAGCAATGAAAGTTTTTTTTATTCTGTCTTGCACGTTGAGTGATCTGGTGGCAGTAACTTGCTGCGGATGGAGAGAGTGAGGTGGCAGAGCGGGGCCTCGCGTCTCCTCCAGTGCTAATGGTTTTACCAGGGGTTGCCAAGGGATGTTGCAGATGTCAGGTATGAGTTACAGCACCTCTGTGAGCTGAGGAAGGGTTGGTTTTTCTTGTTATTTGATAAGTGGGGGAACTGCATCTCGGAGAGGCTCTGGGCTGCCATCAGCAGCTGGTATTTCTTTTCAATAAAATGGAAGGACATCAGATGTTGTGCTTGTCAAGGCTCTTTTGCAGTACTTGCAATGGATACTTGGCATGATGGCTGTCCCATAAACCCTCTTGAGATGTAATGGGAGGTGCCATGTAAGAGAGGAGGAAGGAAACCACGCTGAAAAGCATGACGAGTGCTCTGCTTTTGCAGGACTCTGCCCACTTGCCAGTTTGCAGGACCAGGTTGCTCCAGCCTTTCCTTTCCCTCCCCTGAAAGTGCAGACCCTGTTAACAGCCACAGATGGAAACCTAGCTCTCCTGGGGGCTGTTAAGGATATACCCAGACTGCCATAATCACTGCAGGTCTGTGAGCTGGGGCTCCCTGGGCTTTCAGTGTCCAAGTTCCCCCTTCATGCTGGGTCCCACAGCTTGTGGGGCTGCTGCCTTCCCATGCCGAGATCTGGCACCTTGTCCATACACCTGCCCTGCTCATGGAGCTGAGGGTTTAAATGCACTGAGTAACTGGAATAATCCAGTCCTTGAGGAAAGAAGGGGAGTCCACCTGCCTTGTCCCATTGCAGCAGACAGGTCTGTGCCATGCAGTGGGATGAACCTAATGAAAAGCTGAGCTTGGATCTGGCTTTTGATTTCACCTGGCCCTGAACATGTTCTGCATCATTGCTGCTCCTGCTATATTTATCAGGAGTCTTGTGACACCTGGTGTTTTCATTTCTCCTGGAGTCTGGTGGTCTGAGAACATCTCTCCTTCCCAAGCAAGCCTTTCTAGCACTTGGAGAGGCAGAGAGGCACTTCAGCAAGCAAAGCCTGGGGCCCTAAAATACTTGCTTTCTGCTAAGGCAAGGAGCCCAAGCTCATTATATAAAAATATTACGAAATTTGGAAATCCTGTTTTATTGTTTTGGATTGCTTGGAACAGGAAGACGGAGCCTGGCACTGCCCTGCAGAGCCCCTTTGGTGCTGCTGGCAGTGCCCCTGGTTCGTGTGTGCTGGAAGCGTGGAAGCTATTGCTCAAGGGCAGGCAGGGGCATGGGGGCTCATCCTGGGTGAATCCATTTGCAGAAAACCCCTCTGGGGTGCTGTAGTGATGCCAAGCAGGTGCTGTGCATGTGGGACATTTGGGTGCAGAGCAATGAGAGCAAAACTGGATGTGCAGAGCCACGCTGGTCGTGTGCTGCTGGTGCCATCGCTGGCTTTCTCCAAAGGGAACCTTGCGTATTTAAATGGTGCTCTGCTGGGAGAGGGGCAGCCTGGGGAAAGGCGGCCCTTGGTCTCTCTGAAATGTTTCATGAAGCCTGTGTCTTGCTGGATTTTGGAAAGAGACACCTTGATTTAACATGAGTTTTTGAAAGTGGGAAATGTGAGACAGCTGCTATGGTTGTAAGCAAGCCAGGAATGGAGAGGAGGGCAAGGCCTGCAGGGCTTTGCTTACAGACCTTGGCAAATGAGAGGCTTCCCCTTTTTTTTTTTTTTTATTTTAATTGGCATCAGGAAGATCTTTGAGACCTTGGAATCCCAAACACCAGTCAGGGGAGCTGGGTGGGTCTGAAAGGTGCCTCTGCACTGTTAAACCTCAACAGCGACGTTAAGTCAGGGAAGGGGCAAAAGAAACTGCAGGGCTTTGAGAGGGAGGTGGGACGAGATGGCAAAAAAGGAGAGAGGGAGACTTCTACCTATCCTTGCCCAGACTTGTAAAGGCTTAAAAACACCCAAAGCCCTCCAGCCTGCTGGTTTCAGGGTAGGTTGTTGGAAGCACAGCTCGGCGTGGTCCCCAGGCTGGAGTACCCCAATGCATCTCCCATCTGCATGTGCTGCCTGTGCTGTCGGATGCCCACAGTTGAGCAGGAAAGTCCCTCCTATATCTGCTAGAGACCTGACCTGGACAGAAAGCCTGAGAGGGGCTTGTCTAACCCAGGCTCTCCTTTCTGGCCATTGGCATGAAATGCTTTGGAGGAAGATGTAAGATACGTCCTGTAATCTGCCTGGCAGGAAGGCTTGTCCTAGTCAGGATACAGCAGGTTTTAATCCATTGTGTTAGATGAGCATTCAAAAAATTTAACAGTGGATGTTCTCATCCTTCATATAGCGATGGAGTTGGTTTTGTGGCTCTAATGCTCTCATGACCTCAATAATGTCTTCTGTGCGCGTGTTTCTCAGGTTAATTATGCATTAAGTTTACATAAGGCTTTTCCTTTTTTAATCAGTTCTAAACCTGCTGCTTTCAGATGTGCTGAATGCACTGACACTCGGGCGCTGCTGGGGGGGCTTACAGGAGCACCGGACCCACCTCCCTACCCTTCCAGTTCTTTTGTACACCTTGGTATGTTGCCTTTATTTGTCACCTTGCTAAATAAGTGCTCCTAAGACTTCTGGCATTATTTTTCCCCCGTACAGGCTTCTCTAGTGTGTGCTATGGTAACATAACGCCGTAAAGGAAGGTGTTTGCTGGTGTGGTTGAGATGCACCGTAGTCAGCTCGCTTTCTTTCTCTCTGGGCTGGGGAATAGCCTGCTTTCCTGCTCTCTTCTGGAGAAGAGCCTGCCTGGGAGCTGCTGGGGGGCTTTTTCTTAAACAGATTCAATCTTTCCCCCGCGGCCTTTGCGAGTGTAAGAAAGCAGGTAGCGAGCATGCCTTGCACTTGATGGTGTTTCTCTTTCTTTTGGAGATCTTTCTATTTCTCTTCTCCTTTTCTTTGCTTTCCTCTGGGTTTTCTCTTTGGTTTCTTAGCAATCTCTTTTGAGCTGGATGAGCTTTCCTTCTCTGAAGTGTAAGACCTTGAAAGGTAAGATTGCTAGAAGCAAGTTGGATAACGTGGTTCTTCCCTCAAGGCAAGCGTTTCTGTTTGCAAAGTAACTTGGCAGTCTTGTGTATTTTGGATTTAGGCATCTTGGTGGATAAGCCAAAGCTAACAGATATTAATTAGTTAGAGGACTGGAACTGTAATGAGAACAGTCACTCACATAGGTTGGCACTTTTATTTTAAGTGCAAGTAATTAAAGAGAAAAATGTGTGTTGAAAAAGTCAACGTTAGAAGGTGTCAGTAAGTAACACAGCCAGGGTGAGAGTTAGTCAAGGGAAAGAGTAAGAACCAGGCCCCTGGTGCAGCGGCTGCTGTGATGCCCAGCTCTGGAGGGATTCTCCCTGAAAAAGGAGTAAAAGAGAAGTGTGACTTTAAAATCATGGCAGAGGAGAAGGACAGTGAGTTGGGAGAGCTTTGCCTGTGTACTTAGAAATGCATAGGGGAGTTGTGGCTTTGGAGGTTCCTCAAAAGCTGGTCCAAGAGGCAGTAATGTAGGACCCGAGTCTGCAGTGTAGACTCTGGGTTGGAGAAATAGCCCAAGGTCCCGGGTGTGCAGCCTGCTGTTTGAAGGGAACCTGTAAAACAACTCCCATGCTGTGACCCTGCTGAGCTCCTTCAGGAGGGGTTTGTGTGGAGGAGAAACTCTGAGTGAAGCCCATTTGGCTAGGTTAAACGCTGGCATGGCATAACTCGGGAGGCAGGGATGCTTGGAGACCAAGGGCCAAAACCAGGGAGGGAGTGGCTTGAAGCATAGGGTTGTGGTCCTGGGAGTGCATATGTGTGTGATGGGAGGAGGAAGAAAACTATCAGCTCCTGGCTTTGAGATATCTGCCAAGGGTACACTGGAGATGCCCAGAATGTCTCTTGAGCAGGGAGTGGTGTTACCTGTCCTGTTAGCCTGGGGAAGTCCCAGCAGGGTCTGCAGCTGAATTTCTATGACACTGCTGTGGGTGAAATGAAGCTGTGGTTATCTTAGGGTGGCCATCTCTAGCCTCAAGAAAGAAAACTGACCTTGAAAATCACAGCCTGCCCACAGGAAGGGGGGAAGTCATGTGGTGAGGAAAAGCTGTGGTGCTGAGCCCTTCCCACTGCCTGTGGGCTCTGCAGCCCCCAGCTCTCCTGCTCCCTGCACCCCTGCTGCCGCTGGCCAAGCTAGGCTTGGCAAAACAGCTTCCCATGGTCAGGGTCTGGCCAACCTGAGTACCCAAAATTCATCTTGGAGCAGGTTGAGCTACCCCAGGGCTTTGCATGATGGGGACTGTAGCTGTTATCTGACATGCCAGACCCCTGGGGAGGGTGGATGTGCCAAACAGCACTGGTTACCACAGTCATTTATGGGTCTCGAGGTATTTGTTTTCCTTCTTCAAGACCCAGCTGTCTGTAATGATGGCCAAGCTCTTCTCTGGGTGGTGTATGGTGAAGGAGACTGTGGGTGGGGAATGCAAATCGAAGCTAAACAATGTGCTTTGCCATCTTTTTTTTGTTTAAGAAGCTTAATATATTAGCTAATCATGTGTGTAAACAATCTCGATATGCAAACTGAAAAGTAGTGTCTGCCTGGCATCAGCTGCTTTGAGCTTCCCCATCAACCTCTCCAGAGCAAAAAACCTTCCTGAACAGCCATTTCGGAGTGTGCAAAATTGATTTTGTATTTGGCCTCTGCAGTGGAAGAAGATGGCGGCACGGAGCCGCAGGCGCCTCTTCCACTCCCTCATCCTTTTTTTGACATCCTTTTCTCCTGTGCATCTCGGTGGTGGAGGACGGGTGACTTCAGCACTGGGGCTGCTGCTGCACTGGGTGCCGGCGGGCTGGTCTCACCAAAGTCCCTCCTGGTGCCTTCTGGTGAGCAAAAACAATAAGGAACAAATTTATAGCGGCCACTCCTCGGGTAATTTCCACAGCACGCAAAAACCCCCTGCCTCCCACCCCCTTCGTGTGCATCTTCTCTTAATTAATTAATACTGCATTCATCACCGTTTAATTCCCGTTTCCGTAGCACCCGAGGAGGGGGGGGCTGCTGGCAAAGGCGGGTGCTGAGACAGTCTAGATCCGCCGTCTTAGCGGAGGAGCTTAATTAGCCCCCGTGACAATACGGGAACATTTCCCGCAGCCCTGTAACGGGTGGTTTCAAACCGGCTTCTTGTGCCCTGCCAAAGCAGTCCTGTGTCCCCGTGCTCGTGGGGAAAGGTGATCTGCAACAGCTGCTGGCATTCTGGAAAAAAAAAAATCACAAATTTGTGAGGTTTTTTGAGCCTGGTGAGGGGCAGGACACAGAGCAGCTGGGTTTGGTCTGTCCTGGGGTCTTGGTGCTGGGGATGGGCAGGCTGGATGCTGGGGCTGTTCCATGTTGGGCTGTAAAGGGTCCAGTACGCCCTGCTCTGCCCATGGCTGTCGCTATCAGTATTGCAGCACTCCTGGTCTCCTTTTCTTTCCTTTTTTTACCTTAAATACAACCTGTTGGCACCTGTGGTGTCTCCTCTGCTGAAATCCTCAGTGTACCCTGTGCTGCAGCCCTGATGGGGACCATGGCTGGTGGCCCAGCCAGGGCGGCCGTGCGACACAGCAGCAAATAAACCAACAAACATTAACTGCCACGGTGCTTTAGGAGGAGAACACAGCTCCTTGAGGACTGTCTGGAAAGAAAGCCCATGCACTTGTGATCATTGGCTTTGTGGTGGGCGTTGGAGCTTGATGGGTGTCTTTATTTTTTAAGATTTTCATCTCCCTGTCTTTGAACTCTTCTCCCCTCTACAAAAACCCCAAGGAGAAGGGAACCCCACATGCCCCCAGGGCTCATTTCTCAGTGGGGTGGTGATGGTGGGTATGTGTGCTGGTGCCCATGCGGATCCCACCTGCCCCGGCACTGCATTTAAGATAAGATGGAGACACCCAGAGCGTGTGTGTGAGGAGGGAAAGGGAGATAGGGAAGATGGAGGGGGAACAAAAGCAGCAGATCCACCGCGGCGCCGGGCTCCTTGCCAAGAGCGGCTGCGGCACGCAGCCCCGGTTGGGATGGCGGTTCCCCCCCAGCTGACATAGCTGGCAATGCTCCCTCCCGCCCCTGCCCTCTTCTCCCCGGCGCAGGCTGCTGGCGGGCCGGGGTGTGAAGGCGGCTCTGGGCTGGGATGTGGGATGCTGTCTCACCCGCGCCCTTCCCACTGCTAGACGGGACCGCGGCATCGGCGCTCCGGCAGCCCGACGCGCGCCTGTCCCGCGTGACTCGCATACGCAATGCAGCCATGCTTAACGAGCGTGAGTAATTATGCCAGGCGGAGGGTTGGGGTGTGGGGGGTGATCACGGTTGGGTGTGCAGGGGTTTTTTTCCCTGATTTTTGTTGCGTTTTTTAATTTTCATTTCTCTCTTCTCCCCCCACCCTTCCCCCCCTCCCCTTGCCCAACCTGCGGCATTGAAACTTGGCCACCTCCTTGGCGCTGGCTTTGGGAGGGCTGAGGACACGGGGTCAGTTGGCACAGCAACTGCTGTTCGGGGACAAAAGGAGGCTTTTTTTGCAGCGACAGTAGCAGCTGCCAGCCAGAATAGCAAATCCGTGCGACTTGGCACCACTCCAGCTTCCTTGAGGGTTGCAGAGGGATGGTATGTTGGAGGGTAAGACTAGCTAATTAATCTTCCGGCAGGGAACAATGTAATATCAGACAATTACAAAGACAGAATGAAATTACTATAGTGGGAAGGCTGGCATACAAATTTCTCAAAGGGTCCATCCCTCAGCCTGCTGCTGTGTTACTTTATATGTGGGAAAAGCACTGACTGTACATGCGCTTTTCTGTTGTGGGGTTTTTTTTGTATGAATTGCATTATGTTTTTGGAGGAGGGGCGGGGGGGATGTGGACTTGATCGTAGGATAAGCTTTTTGAGGACCAAAAGGAGAAGGAAGAGTCGCTCCAAGCAGAGACGTTCCCCGTCAACCAGCCGTGCCGAGAGGGCAGTCCTGGAGCATCGCTGATGCTACGGGCTCACAGGGTTGGGGATATCTTTCCTGGTTATTTTTAGGGATTGCACTGCGATGCTCGATGGCTACAGCTTTTGGGAGGAGGATCTGACTTCTGGGCAGAGAGGGATTGATTTCCTGCAGCCTTTCTGTGTGGAGAAGCCCTTAAAGAGCTTTGGAGCTGCTGAAAGTTATTGGGGAAACACACCTACCAGCTCAGTGGTGGTAATTGCCAATAATTAGCTGTAATCACTGCTACCTACAGTTGGGATGCTGTGATGAATAGGGCAGTGCAAGCCGCATGGTGCAGGCTCCCTATCTGTTTATTTGCAGCGGGGAAAGAATTAGGAAAGTCTCATTTATCCTGGAGCACAGGAAAGCTTCGGTGGGAGATCAGCCTGTGCAGAATTAGCATAGGAAACCCCTCCTCCCTCCTCCTCGCCAGGCATTAGGGATAAGCTAATGACTCTCCTCCCTCTGCATCTCCCTCCCAGGATGAAACTTAATGCTGCAGGATCATTCAAAGTGTCATTAAAAAACAATGTGAAAACAGTATTGGTCCAATTCTCTTTGCCACGTTGCGTGTGTGCATCTGCGTGCGAGGCCCGTGGAGATGTGGCCAGGAGGGGATTTGGAGCAACTCCAGCTCGGTTGCTCTTTCTGCTGAGGAATTTGAGTAGGTTTTTGTTTGGTGCCTACATAGATCAGATGGTGCAGACACGATGTTTAAAAACCACTGCAAGCCCCTCCTGCCTGCCTTGGCTACTGGGCTGGGCTGCCAGTTGTCACTGAAGCTATTGCAAAGCTCAGGCTGAATAAGTGGGGGGGTTTAAGTAGCAAGGCCAAGTGTTGGATTGGCAGGCTGCGCCCCCTTTTCCAAGCTGCAAATCAGTTGCACACAGCTTAGTCCTTGTCCAGTGCCCTGAAAAGCATCCTGGTGGGTGCTCATCCGTGGGTATCTGTCTGAATATTTCTCAGGGATGGCTGGATATTGTTTCCCATCGGGTTTCATTATGGTTGAAGGTCCCATCCCAGGTTCCCATCGGAAGCCCCTAGTGTAGTGTATATACGTGTGTAGCTTCTTATCTGGCTGCATAGACTAGTTCTGCCCCAGCCTGGGCTCTCTGAGGGCTGGAGGTTTTGGGGGAGACTCAAGCTCAGCCTGGTTGTGCACCTGCAGGAAAAGGTCTTAGAATTCTCCCATCCAGGTAGTGATGGCTCTAGTTACAGACGCTGGTGAGCAAGAGAGGATGAAGAAACTGAAATTAACCCATTCATTTAATAAAGAGCAATTCGGTTGAACTCAAGCTTGAGTATTGGTCCTAATTAGAATTGCTGAAGTTCAGTCCCTGTTCTGGACTGTGTCTGAAGTCCTGTGGAGGATGGACTGTCCCCATTCAGGTCTCCTGATCAGGCCCAATGCTGCTTTCAGCTCTGTGTAAGTCAGTCCTGATCCAGCAGCGCTGCTCCTGCATGGAAGCGGAAGAGGCAATCTGAATCGTTTCATATTTGATGATTGACACCAGAGATGTTTCTGTAAATTAATGAGTATATCTTCTTGACTATACTTCAAAGTTTTTCACTTCATGAATCTTTTATGGAGTTCTCTTTACACTGGAACAAAACTGTAGTACTGAAATTTTACCTTTTAAAACAATACAATAAACCCCCCAAAACCCCAGCCTTTCACAATCAGTTGATTCAATGAAAGTCATCCACTGGGTCCTGTTCACATTGAAACTGGGGCTGAATTTGCCCATGAAGGTGGATACATCCAAACATGTGTGCGTGCTAAAGGGCTAATAATGGCCTGGGCACTCTTTGACCTGAAGACGTGAGCCTTGATGCTGCTGAAATTCCCTCCTTGCCACAGGGTGTGTCTCTCCTTGAGTCCTGCTAAGCCTCTCCAAGTCAACCTCTGGAGTTAGGAAATTTAATTTGTAATAAATCTGCATTACAGTACAAGTAAATCTGCTTCAGTGGCTATAAAAATCAATTCCTTATCCTAAACATTATTATATAGCTTTCAAAATGAATTGACTGTGGTTGGTAGCCTAGTATGTGCCATTATTGGTAATTAGTGTAACAAAATAACAGTGCTGTAATATTTCCTGTCTACCCCTCCCCCAGTTAGGAGCCATTTCCTATTAGAGAATCAGAATTGCAAATGCAATGCTTGTGTGCAAACTGCTTGCTTTGGTATTTTTTGTAATATTTTGTGTGTGTTGGAAGTGTCTTGGTCTGTGGTTTTCCAGGAGCATTTGCTTCTGAGAAAGCTTTGGTGTTGCACAGAGCCCCATTAGAGCCTGATGCTGGAGGGTCCTGGTGGCTACCTGGAGGTGCCCAATGCTCTTGGATCTCCTTTGAACTGTAGCTTGGGCACAGTTGCTGCTGTGGTTGCTTGCCATTTCCCAGGACCTGGCCTTTGTGCTGTGTCTTGCAGGCAACGTGCATCTCAATAGGTTTTTACAGTGATCCGCCATCCCTCCTGTTGTCTTCACCCAGAAGTTTGGCTTGTCCTAGAAGACATGATGGGATCTGCCCGTGGAGGGGCTTGGGCAGCTCTGAGTCTGCCAAGAGGTGGAGGGAAGCAGAGGCTCCCTTTTCTGAAGCAGATATAAATAAAGGACTAGGCTGTGGTAGCAATTTCTGGGCAGCTGAAGGTGCACATAGCAGAAAGATGTGCACACATGTAAGGCTGAAAGGACCTGGGAAATTTCCCTGGGCTTTTGCAGCTGGACAAAGCAAGTTTCTACACCTTAGCCTGTTGGCTTGACTAAGAAACCTGAACAGGATTAAAAGGGGGATGGAAACACAGGAATAACAAATCAGAGTCTAGTTTATGTTGCCACCACTATGTGTGAGATGGAGGGACACCATCGGGCAGCTTTGCTCCACAGCCCAGTTTTCAACTTGGCCAATGCCATCCTGCATTGAGCTGCTCTGCCTGCTCCTTCCTGCTGTGTGGCCAAGAATCATTGAAGCCCAGTGCTTATCCCAAGCATCCTGGCATAATTTCTCAGGAATACCCATACTAAACACTTATCATACAATCATAGAATCATTCAGGTTGGAAGACACCTGCAATATCAAGTCCAACCATCCACCCAAAACCACAATGCCTACTAAACTATGTCCCGAAGTGACACTTCTACAGGTTTTTTGAACACCTTCAGGAATGGTGACTCTACCACCTCTCTGGGCAGGCTGTTCCAATGCTTGACCACTCTTTTGGTAAAGAATTTTTTCCTAATATCCAATCCAGACCTCCCCTCATGCAACTTGAGGCCATTTCCTCTTGTCCTATGGCCTCTTCTTGGGAGAAGAGACCAACACCCACCTCACTACCCCCTCCTCTCAGGAGGAGATGCTGACCAAAACAACTACTGGCATTTTATTTGTGGAGTTTCCCACTGGATTTTTCTTTTTCACCACCATAAATGTTTTTCCTTTTTTTTTTCCTCCTGAATTTGCAGCCTTCAGTGTTGCCTTTTGAAATATTCCTCTGCAGCCATGAAGGCTAGAAACTTTATTCCTAGGGAATGAAAGGTCAGATTCTCCTGTAATTTTCCGATTCTGGGATCTGGGACTTTTATATGAAATACCCAATTTAATACTTAACAGCTCTGTAATAAGAACCCGGGACTAGAGAAATGGGGAGCTGGGGGGAGGCCTGATTTTTTTTCCTGCAGTCCCCACCATGGAGTTATTTCTTGAGTTTTGATGACATGACAGCTTCCAAAGTCTGGATATATGCCTGGACTCAATCACCCCATATATCACAGAGTGGAAAAATGCAGAATCTGAGCAGTAAAACTGAGTGGGAGATATCTTTGCCACCCTGGAATACATTCAAGATTTAGATACAGTAATAATAATAATAATATTGGTACTGCTCTTGGCCTGGTTAAGGATGGTAAATCATAATTCCGAATTCCATCAAGTTACAAAGTGAACAGGCTGTGCCAGCTGAAACCTTTGATTTGGTCCAAGCTGGTTTTGGTAGCTGAGTCTGGGGTTTTGTGTTTCAGCTGGGGTTGTACAAATGCAATCAGCTTAAGCTTGAGGACACAAATTCACTCCAAGCTGGGGGAGGAAAATAAATTGCATGTTGGAAGGTGATATAATCATGACTTCAGGACTTTATCCAACTTTTTTTTTTCTTAAGTCAAAGGATATTGAAGCGATTCAAAACAGGATTTCACTAGGAATGAACTGATGTATTTTTCCCGATGGAAAGCCCCACACTGATATCCATAGGGCTGCTGCGGTACTTTGAAGCCTCTGTCCCCGCTGCTCCTTCAGGATGAGGGCAGTGCTTTGAGTGTTGTTGGTACTGGCTGGGGAAATCATGGTATTTTCTTCTTTTTAGTTTCCTTATTGAGAGGTTTGTATCTCAGGAGTTTGCCTGGAATTAAACTTTTTAAGCCCTTTGACCAATTCTTCTTGTCCTCTTGCTTTTGAAAAAAAGTTACTTTTCTGTTACTCCAAACATATCTAACTTGGAAGTTTCTTTTTTTTATTTGCTGCCCTTCTCGTGTCACTGGCAGCCAAGTTTGCTGAAGTCTTTGTGTATAGACTTCAAAATGCTCAGATTTTTCATCAAAGTGGAAAGTATCTGGGTTTATTCGTATGCATATTTCTGGATTTCTCCTCAGTTCTCTTCCTCCCAACCCCAAACCTCTCCTGCACCGCTGTTGCGCTGATAGTTCAGCTCTTTCAAAGGACCCCATCAAAGTTATCTCAGCTTCGTTCTTGGTGTGAGCCCAGAATTTCTTGTATCTTTTTAATGAATCGTATCATTCTGGAGGAGAAAAATTAAGAAAACAAACTGTGGCAAGTCATTACAGTGAATGAGTCCTTACCAAAGCCAGGCAGAAATCAGATCTGCTTGCATGAAAAACTTTGAGGCTGGTTTCATTTGAGAAATTGAGAATTGCAAAGATAAAAAAAAATCTGAAAGTGTTTTGGGTTAAATTAAATATTTAATTTAAATAAAATCAAAGTATTTCATATGTATTTCTTTGTTCATTTAATATTTTATGAGATATGCCTAAAATTAAACATAAAGCTGCTTTTCAGTGGGGGAAAAAACAAGTTGTTTTGTGTTTGGTTGTTTGGGTTTTTTTAAAGAAAAAAAAATCAATCTGATAAAAGTACTTTCTTGTTTTAACTTTTCCCAGAATAAATTTTTCCTCACACTCTGAGAATTTCTGTATAATGTTGTGTCACAGCAGTCTCTTCAGAAAGGCCGTGCCGCTCTGGGTGCCAGATCTCCTGATACTGCAGCGTAGTTTGGAAGAATAGATCTTCTATATTATCTTTTTTTTTTCTTGTATGGTCTTGCTGTAATAGATCTTGGTAGATACATAAAACCAAGGTGTGATAATCACTGTGGCATCTCCTCGCATCTGTGATGTGAAGGACCTGTGGTTGTTCTTGGGTCTCTGAGGTTTTCACTCGCTGCCTGGAGAGTTGAGTACGGCTCACTTTAGGAACGGGGGCATCTGTGGCAAGAAACCTCCCAGTTTGTCTGATGTTCAGTTGTACAAGTGTTTTTCTTTGTTCTTTTTGTGCATCCACAGGCAGACTGACTTCTTACGACCTCTGAAACACAACAAGGCAAGATTGGGGCATAGCATCATAATTTGTGTATGCTTCCAAGGGAAGGCTCTACTGCCTGGCCTGGGTTTATACATGCATAGGCTTGTTTGCTTGAATATTTAAAGCAAGGAGGTTCTGCTTTATTATCATTATTGTGTAGACTGCTTCTTAAAAATCACGTCCATCTGTGGCACAATTCCTGATCTCTTGTCCAGACTTTCACTGTGGCAACTAAAAGGCTTGGCTCTTTGGAGTAATAATAAGGGGGCAATGCAATGAAATGCAGGACAAGTACAACGCAGAGCCCTTCTCTTTAATGCGGGTCATTTATGCGTGTGCTTGTCTGGTGGTATTTCTCCTCTGATGTTTGGCATATGCACTATTTATCTGTTTTCTTTGACCCTAAATCACTTTGTCTGCAGCAAGCTCCCACTTCTGCTAGGAGATTTGTGAAGGGAGAGCAGCTACACTTAACCCTTCATTTTCTACATCAGATTTCTGACAATATAAATGGTTTCCTGGTTGCTAGTAAGATTGCTGCACTGGCAAATATAATCTTGTTTCTGTTATGTATCCGCAAGCTTTGCTTGCTATTGTCCCCTGGTAGTTACTAAAATGGGTGCAGATCTCCCAGAGAGTCATCAAGGATGGGAGTCTGTGCAACCGCTCCCATTGCAAACCTGAGCCTAATTGCAACAGGCACATGTGATCCAGGATGGAAAGCAAGGTTATTGCAGACCCACGGCTCATGAGCACTCTAGCTTCTGCTATTGCAGCTGCACTGGTTGCTAACAGCACTGGTAATTTCAGATTTGGGAGGGGTGTGCTGAAAAAAAGTCAGGTTTAACTTCTGAACCATTTAAGCTCACCAGCAACTTTGGGCAAGACGTTTTGCGTGGTGCTGCCGCCTTTGCTCCCCATGTGCAAGGGAGCAAGACGTGTGCGTGCCCTCCTCTGCTCGACAGCAAGGTGCGAGCAACCGAAGGGAAGCGATTTCCCAGGGGTGTTGCTGATGTGGAGGAACCCGCTGTTACCCCGGGAGGCTGAGAGCAGGCAGCAGTGCTGCCGGAGCCAGGGCAGGAGCAATACCAACAATTTACTATCCTGCTGCAAGGATGCTACAACAAGGCCCGTAAATGGCCACATAAAGGGAATCTGGGTGGGAGCTGGGAATACACTGACAAACACAATTCTCCCTTAATTTAATAGAACGGTCCATTCAGCAGAGAATATATTGTAAAGCTCTCTCAGGTTGGATGGCCTCCTATTGTGTCTGGCCTTTGAAGTGCTGATTAGCTGGGCTGGGAACACGCTGATAAAAAGTTAATTTCTATTTGCTGTTGCTTTGTAATTGGATGAACACGAAAGCAATTAAATATTAAAACATACAAACAAATAACGAAGTCACTGTAATTAGCCAAAGTTTGATCACTGTCATATTTATTTAGGAGGAGATGATACGTCTCAGCAGGTGACATTTTAAATACCCTTGGCTGCTTTGGTGTTGTCTTCAGAGAATGCTGAATAATGTACAGAGGATTTAATTAAACCCCATTGTAAATCAGCTGTGATGACAGGGAAGTGACAGCCACATGTTGAAAAGAGAATTAGGCCGCAGCAAAAGAGATTAATTAACTATTTTCTACAGAGTTCAACCTAGATGTTGAGCAGGGAGTTTGGCCGGGGAGGAGAACTTGATTTTTAAGTTGTACCACTTGAGATTGGAGCCTGGTGTGGAGAAGGATGCTCTGCACCTGGAGATGTCGCAGCCCCTTGAAGGGGTGGCTGCGGTCATTTGTACATCTTGAGATAGGGAAACTGAGGCACGGGGTGCTGCCGCCTGCGGCAGTGGGTGCTGCCGGGTGGCCTTCGCCTCCCAGCGCCTTTGCAGCCCATGGGCAGGACGGTGCCAGCGGCTCCCTTGGCACAGAAAAGATCCTTTTCTGTGAATCACAAGAAGCCCACAAAATCCTGAAAAGCTCCTTGGAGTGGGAGGGGAAGGGAAGCTCCTGGATGTTTGCTCAGCTTTGGTGCATCAGAACACCCCAAACTTTATCAGCCAGAGTTATCCGAGCTCCCTGGTCAGTGCTTCTGCAGGACACGCTTTCCTGAGGTCCGTTTGCCACCGGCCAAACCCAGTGAATGTCCACATGTTAGTAATGGTAAGAGACAAAGTTAAGCAGACTGGTGGGAGTCTCTTTTGTGAGCTTTGTGTTGCTGTTTCTCGATGGCCATTGCCTTTGGCAGCTCCTCCCTACTGCTCGGAGGGATGGGAAGCACAGCTGGAAATTGGGAAGGAACTTTCAAAACCCTCTGTGACCCTTCCTGGGAAGAATTGGGAAAATGGGGAAAGCGATGTGAGATAGAAATGACAGAGAGAACAGGGATGAGGGAATGAGAAGAACTGAAATGGCAAGGTGGTGGGGGGGAAGGGGACAGTGTGTGTGGTTAATCGGCAGCATTCGCATTTGGAGATTATCAAGCCTGTTGTGTAATACTCTTAACTAATTTGGCCTTTTCTGAAAGCACTCTTGCCTTCTGCCTGCATGGGCTGCAGGGAGGGGAGATGGTTCAGCTCTCGTGCAAGGCAAGACCTGATCGCTGGCCAGGCCTTGAAAAGCATCTAAAGCACCTACAGGGGCCTCATTGGGGTAGATCCAGCACTGGCTGCCACATAGAAGGCGGCACTAGAACCACATCAGGCTTTGCCTCCTCTTTTCTCCTATGGAGAGGCAATATTTCCAGTGTTACATGAAAAAGAAGACTTATTCCCAGCTGCCAGTGAGGGATGGGTTTTGTCCATGTTTAAACACTCAAGAAAAAAAGGAGACAAGTCTAAATGTACAGGAGGAAGTTGGGCTGCAGAACCTCAAATCAGCAAATTAGACTGAAACCTGCAGACAGCCCCTATGCTAGGTTTTACTGCTGCTGTGCTTCGTGTTGGGGATGTGGTTAAGAGCCTTGCCAACTCAAGCTATGAGAGGGAAGTATAAAAACAGAAATAGGCTGAGCGGTGGGACTAACGGGGGCTAATCGGATAGGGTCTCGCGAGGGCAACCCCAGCCACGTGACCGGGATGGTGGGATGCTGCTGCGCTTTGGGAAGGCTCAGGGTAATTTGGTCTCTTACCAAACCATCCCATGCATCTCCTCCGGCAGGGCCATCGCTGAGCGGCAGGGACCTGGGGCGAGGATGAGCCTGGAGGGCTCAGTGTGGGCAGGCCAGTGCAGAAGAGACAGTGGTCCGTCCTGCACAGGTAAGGTGCCGCCTCACCTGGGATCACAGCTCATGAGGGAAGCTTTCGCTGCTGGAGGTGATGACTTGCATGTAGAACTTTGCATTTCAAAGCCTCATTCTCCCCCTCTCTTACCAAGGAAAAGAAGAAGGAATTGTACACATTGCAGGAAAAAATTCATTTTATTTCCAGAGGTGTAAATTGATTGATTCAGCCCAGGAAAAAGGGCAGTGTTAGAGCCAGCTCCCTGAAGGCATCTCCTCCATGGATGGGTCTGATCAAAAATGCAAATAAGATCTTGGGAGGAGTAAGAGATGAGAAAGGATGGAAAGTAATAAGGAAATATAATATCGTCATGATGCAAACAAGTAGTGTTTCCTTCTCTAAATACCACACAAAATAATGATTTCTGCTCCCCAAAGTGGTCTTGCAATTCTGCTGGGTGTGCAGAGCAGAATGTGAGTAGTGATGGGGGGGGTTGGAGAATCCCCCTGCCAGGGCTAAATGAACGGCTGGTTTTGCAGAGCGCTGGGCTGGCGTGATGCACCAGGGGGGAATTGAAGCCCTACTTCCACTGAAAAGGCGGTGGCGATGTGAAGCGTCTCAGTCCGAGCTCTGCGCTCGTGGGCGGTTGCTGACTGCGACCTCTTCCCTTCCTGGGTGGCTGTGGAGACCGCAGACTGGGGTCAGGGCTGCATGGGCAGCAGTCGGTGTCAGGAAGGGTTCTATCCTTTCCCCCATCCTCAACCATGACTTGCTGATTGTGTTTTGGGTCTCTTTCCTTTCTTCTGAAGCTTCAGAGAGCTGCTGTGGCAGACAGACCGTGCTTGTGCATGGGGTAACTGCGCACATGGGCCAGGCTGGGCTGCCTGCTGGATTTGGGGGTGGGAGGGTATTTTTTGACCCGTACCAGTGGGGCAGGGAGCATGGATGAGGATTTTGCTGTCTTCCATGGTGCTGTATTTCTGGACTCCTTCAAATCAACAGCGAGTGCTATTCCTGGGTGGCAGGACCCCAGTGCGCGTGTGATGCTCTTACTCTCTCCTCCTTTGGCGTGTTTTTGCTGTGATTTCTGGTCCTCTAATGTAAGTCTTCAGCTCACCAAAGGTGTATGAGGAAATGTTTTGTGGTGGGTTGTGTTATGAGAGAGATGGTCTTTGGCATGATCCATGGTAAGCATGTAATGTTAGCTGCCGCAGACTTGTCGCACTGAAGCCGTTATTTGGGCTACCTGCGTAATTTGTGGTGAGAGATGGCAATCTGGGAGGGAAGCGTCCTGGAGGGCGATCTCTTTGCAGACCATAAGACAGCCTGCATGCCTGCAGCAGACTTCCTGGATAAGAAGTTAAATGCAGAGAAACTTCGTTTCAAATTAACCCCAGCACTACTGAGCTCCCAGCTGCTATGGCAGATGGGACTGGGCACAACTGGGAAAGCTGTGGGCTCCTAGTTGAATGTGGAGGCTGTTGGAACTGGTGCTCTAAACACTGAAAGCTTTGACTTGCAAAGCTCTGAGAAACGGGTCCTTTTTGCATCTCAAATTGAGCACCCAACAACACGATACCCCTCTGATTTTAATTTGGCAGTGCGTTAGTTCCCCATCTGTACAAGAATAATTCCATCCTTCCTTGCAGGGCTGCTGTAAGGCAAATCAGTGTTTGCAAACCACTCGGATACTATGATAATAAATGCTGTGAAAGCCCAGGAGAAAATTAATAGCTCATTATTTAGGCCAGGACTTCAATAGTATGCCATATACAGGACACAGGACTATGTATTGAATGATGAGGATAAAGAAAAATATTGAGTAGGTGCTCATTAAGAGAGCCCTATCCATCTGGTGTACGAAAGGGGACTTTTTCCTGCAGAAAAAGTGGGTTCATGATCACACCGGTACGATGTGTTGCAATGCATCTGTGTGAGGAGGCTGGGCTTGGGTTATGTGTGCAGCCCAGATTCCGGCATTTTTCAATTGCTTGACTGCAACCTGACTGCTCTCTTAACACTGGGGTTGGCTTTAATATATAGCAAAGAGATAAAAATGCCAGTAGATGGCACTCAAGAATATGGAGCGTCATTCCCGGGTGTGTGAGGCCAATAAAATGCGGTGTTGTGTACCACAAATGGCTTCCTCTGCGTCGCTCTTTATATTGGCTTTTTTCTGTACCTTTTTCGTGCCCGGAAGTTTGGTGCACAGAGGGAAGGACAAGCAAGTGTGTGAAGCAAAAGGTGGTGTTAGGTGGTCTCTGCGCTATTCTCTGGTCTCTTTTTTTTTTTTTTTTTCTACCCTTTAGGTTTAAATTACTTAACAGTCTAGAAATCCTGGGCCGCCCTCTCCTCAGCTGACCCTTTTTTATGCTTTGCTTACAGCTTGTCTGTAAAATGAGATGAGAACTTAATTTGAAAGCTGAAGTTAATTGACCTAAATAAACTAAGAGCCTTCTGTTGGCTTCATAGTAAAAAACCCTGCTTAACCCTAGCTCTCCTCCTTCAACATACTACAGAGCAGAAAGCTTTTCCCAGTGCATTTTCAAGTTGCTGCTGTTTACTAACAGTTGTTTGTGGCGTGGTATTGTCTAGAGAGCCCCGTGATCAGGACGTTGTTGTGCTCAGCGCTGATGCGCAGAGACGGGGAGGCAGCACCAACCTGGAGCAGCTCAGTTCCACTAGGAAAGCTGGAGCGGGGTAGTGATTCAAAATCAGGAAAGGGTCTGGCTGCATACCCCCTGGGCTGTGTAGGAAGCAAGCCCTAGAGCTGCAGGAAGGTTTCTTCACATCTGCTTTGACGCTTGAGTTGGCCACGGAGCAGAGTCTTTTGCAGCCGGAGTCCCTTGCTCAACGTTCGGCGTCGCAGGGTTGACAGAGGCGGTTTCAAGCCGGGCTGTTGGGGAAGTGAGGAGAGCAATTGCTACTTGGGGGGGTGTTGGGAAAGCATCTAGTTTTGCAAATGTAGCCAAAGCCTGACCTTTAAGATCTGCGATAACCTTTCTGATCTGTGATACCATCTCCCTGCTTGGAGTGCAACCTCAGGCTACTGCCTCCTCTGCTCTCCCCAGCCGCTGCCCAGCTCTCCCACTATGTCTCACCAGTATGCTGCCTGAGCTCTGCTTTGAGAAAACAAGTCCTGGTATGACTCTGCAGCTCTAATTACCCTGAGCAAGCAGATACTCCAGTGCCAGCTTAGCTTGATTCAGTAGTAGCTGAAAAAGCTGAAACCAGAATGAGGATGACTGTGTCCATAACCTGTATCAGTGCAGTGATTTAAAACGCTTTTTGGCTGCATTCATGCAGTTTTTCTAATCCAGACAAGTCCCTGGGCTAGGCTAATGATGTGCTCTTCTGGGAACTGCAGAGCAGAGGGTGAGAAGATAAAGGGCACAGTTTTAGACTCCATCTCAGCTCCTCAGAAAGCATCAGCTGGGTTCTGGGCAGCGGACGGGGATGGAAGACCTTGGTTTCACCTCTGAATCTGCTGGAAACCCATCATCTGAGCTCGGTCAGACAGGGATTAGCCACTTCCCTCTTCTGTGCTGCAGTTTTCCTTTTCTGAAATAGTTTTGGTGATAGCCTGGTTCCTTTGTGAAAGCTGTTGCAGCTCTGTGAATGACATTTCCTGATTTTACACATTCTTCAGGTGATACATTCTGGGGTTGAGGGGGAGCACTCGGAATGAGACCGTAAAACGAGATCGCGGATTTAGATCCAAAACACAGACGTGTTTGGGTATGACATTTCAGAATCGTGTTTATTTTCAGCAAAACCTCTAATCTTCCAGCGATTTGGAAGAAGGGGGGGTGGGAGGGGGCAGCTGCCAGGCTGCTGCCCGCGGCTCTGGCGGTGGGAGCCCTCTTGTGGCCGATGCCGGCTGTGCCTGGGGTCTTGGTGGCCTCTTGGCTTGGGTGTGGGCTGGGGGTGGATGAACTGATTTTTTAAAAAATATTCTATAGAGAGAGATAGATGTGTGTCCAGGAATAACCAATTCAGCAGTGATTTGCTGTGTCCAAGCCCTCCTTCGGTGCAATGCAATAACAGCAAATGACATTTCTTCACTGGTGGAGGTCACATACTATCGAAGAATTGCCATCGAGCTCCCAGGCCAGGCAGGAGAAGGGAATCGTGTAGTATCCTGAGTTGGAAGGAACCCACGAGGCTCATCGAGCCTCACTCCTGGCTCCACACAGGGCAACCTGAAAGTTAAAGCATACATTTAGGAACATTGTACAAGTCTGCTTGAACACTGACAGATCCGGGGCCGTGACCACGTCCCTGGGGAGCTTGTTAACAGTGCTTGACCACCCTTCTAGTGAAGAGTTTTTTCATCATAGCCAGTATGAACTTCCCCTGACACAGCTTGAAGCCATTTCCACAGATAAAGATCAGCATCTCCCTCTCCGTTCCCCCTCACGAGGAAGCTGCAGACAGCAATGAGGTCACCCCACGCTCTCCTCGTCTCTAAGCTGAACAAGCCGAGTATCTTCAGCAGTTCCTCAGGAGTCATGCCCTCTAGTCCTTTCACCGTCTTTGTTGCCCTCCTCTGGACACATTCCATTATTTTTATATTCTCCTTATATTGTGGAGCCCAAACCTGCACGGAGTACTTGAGGTGAGGCCACACCAATGGTGAGTATAGTGGGACAAGCACTTCTTTCTGCTGGTTGGCTATACTGTGCTTAATGCACCCCAGGATACGGTTGATCCTATTGACCCATATTGAGCTCTCCATCAATCAAAACCCCCAGGTCCCTTTCTGCAGGGCTGCACTACAGCCTCTTGTCTCTCAATCTGTATGTACATCGAGGATAACCCAGTCCCAGGTGCAGAATCTGGTACTTGCTCTTATTAAATTTCATACAGCTGGTGATTGCTCAGGGCTCTAATCCACCAAGATCTCTCTGTAAGGCCTCTCTACCCTTGAGGGAATCAACTGGTCCTCCTAATTTACTATTGTTGGCAAACCTTTACTCAGTGTGTGTTCAACTCCTGCGTCCAGGTCATTCATAAAACCACTGAAGAGCACAGGCTCTAAAACTGAACTTTGGAGAACACCACTATTGACTGGCCACCAGCCAGATGTTCCCCTACTTACTACAACTCTCTGAGCCTGACCCTTCAGCCAGTCCTGCTGTGTATGTGTCTAGCTGTATGCTGGACGCTTTGTCCAGAAGGTTACTGTGAGAGACAATATCAAAAGCTTTGCTAAAATCAAAAAAACCCCCCACCCACTGCCTTCTCTTCGTCCGCTAGGCAGGTATTTTTGTTAAAGGATGTTAAGGAAATATTAGGCATGGCTGTCCCTTTGTGAGCAGATGTTGGCTTTGTCCAATGACTGCATTGTCTTTCAAGTGGTTTTTAATAACTCCTAGAATAATCTTCTCCGTAACTTCACGAGCCACTGAAGTGAGACTGGCAGGCCTGTAATTACCAGGGTCTTCTTTCTTGCCCTACTTGAAGCTAGCAAATTTTATTCCAATTTTCCAGTTGCCTGGGACCTCTCCAGGTTCCCAGGACCATTGATAGGTAACTGTGAGAGGTCTCACAATAACATCAGCCAACTTTCAGTATCCCGGCATGAATCTCATCAAGCCCCATCATCTTACATGCATTCAGGTACAGGAGCAAATCTGTACAAGTTTAAAGTCAAACGGGACCTTATTGCTCCCCCAGTCATGATCCTCCAGCCTGGGGCTCCAAGCATCCCAGGGTGCATCATTGCTGTTAAAGATAGAGGTGAAGAAGGAATTAAATGCCTCTGCTTCATCTTCAACCCTATTTGTGAGGCAACCAACCCCATCAAGTAATGGACCAGTGGTTGGGGTTTAGAGACAAAGCAAGGGCACAGCCCTGGTGTAAGGGGGTTGGAGGGCGCGTGAAGCTAACCTGCCAGTCAGGGCACCTCAAACCTCCAATCTGCTCCAAAAGCTGGGCCAGGACTGGTACCTGTTGCTGCAGGGAGATGTCCCTGCAATGGTAATTGAAATAATTACAGCCCCCAGTAACAGAGGGGAAATTGCTGGCCGGGGAATGTCGCATGAGCTAGCAGTAGAAAACAGATGTTCCCCACTACATTTACTCTCTAAGTGAAAGTGTAACAGATGCAAAACAGCATTAAAATGGTAGCAAGGCTGTAAATACAGCTTCTAATTACTGCAGCAGGTAATGTCAAACGCAACAATCCAGATTTCTCCCAAGGATGCTCTGCGAGCAGGTGGGATGTATAACGTCTTTTAAAAAATGGATTTGTTGGGTTTTTTCCTCCCCCTTTAATGCAACATATATAAGCTTGCTCATTTAGGGCAGCAGAGGAGAGTGTCACAGCCTTTCTGCCTGGGGTATCTTTGGTATGTGGTGCTGAGAATAACCAAGGAGATGGGAACAGAGCATTAAATGCAGAGATGTGGGGATGGGGAGAGGTGGGTGGAGGAAGCTGCCTAGTATGGGAATAGCGTGAGCAGGAAGGGAAAGGAAGGAGCAGAAATGAAGAGCTACAAGAGACAGTGTGAGTGACAGGGAGAGAAAATAGCACCAAGCAAGGTGGCCCCAGCTGACTTCTTAGAAGTTACAGCATTTGCTATGGAGAGGAGGGATTTGGGATCCTCCAGACTCTGGCAATGCCTGAGTCACCTCGCTGGGGGTGTAGTAAAGGGTAATGGATGGATATATTTCCCCTGGTTCTCTGCTAACCACTCTGTCCCTCAGTCTGACTTGGGGTTTATAACCCTGCCAACCACAGAAGCAGCTCTTACGTGTTAATAACGCCAGCAGTTTCCCCTGCACGTTCTGGGGTACCCAATCTGGGCCATGTGAGTCTGGAAGAGGTTGGTTTGCACTTCATTTCTTTCTTCTAAAACGGGAATCACTCTTTTTTTCACAGGTGATTTGTTCTGGAGGGAATGGGAAAGATATGTTGTGTCAGGATGGTGTCACTTTTAAGGTGGAAAGGTCTTTTCAAAGAGGCTACCTCAGCTCTTCCTGAAGCTGGGAGGATTGTGGTTGCCCAGGTCCTTGTGAGCCATAGCTCTTCCAGATTTCCTCTTGGCTCTGGGATCTGCCTTCTCTCTTGGAGTCACAGCTGTTGGGTGCTTTGCAGCTCCAGATTTGACCTTTCCTGAGGCTGGGGGTTGGCTGTCAGATACTCAGTGTTAGCATCACCCTGCTGGGACCTGGGGCTTGTGGAGGAACCTGAGCCGTGGACCCAACCTAAGGCACGGTTCAGCGTGGAATATCAGCAAAGGCCATGGGATACCCTGGAAAGGATACGTATGTTATAGCATGGGCACACCAGTGTCTGTACTTACTGAAGCAAGAACCTTTGGGATACTCATATATTACACACAAGTGTGAAGATCAGTGCCTGCCCAGAGTTTATTTCAGATGTTACTGTGTATTACAGACATTTCTGAAGCTGATGCTCAGCTGCTTTTCGTGCTCCAGAGCCCACTTGACCCCTTGCCTGCCTGCAGCTCTTGGTGCAAAGCTGGAGAGGCAGAACGCGCTGGCTGATCCCCTCAGGGTGCGCAGGGAGGGATGGTCGCCTTTCGGCGAGGGCAGGGGACACCCAGCCTGTGCCTGGCTGGGACACGACACAGGGCACACGGTGCCGCTGCAGCCTGGCACAGCCCCACAGGGACTGCTGAGGAGCAGGGATGGCTCTGCTGTGTGCACGCTCCGCGGGAGCTGTAATACAGTCAGAAACCAGAAAATCCCCCTCTCGCCTCCCAATCAAATTAGGAGGAGAGAACAGCAGAAATAGCATTAACTAATCAAACTGTGATTTCAAATTGATTATTGCAAATTGCCAACCATAACAATTCTCCTAATGGCAGTGATTTAAAAATAAAAAATAATAAAAATAGAGCCTCCATTAGGCGCTGTGCTAACCCGTCCTTGCTGGCAGGCGAGGGCTGGTGGTTCTTCACGGCCCTTGCGCAGGGCTCTCTCCATGCTCGGGAGCCTTGGATTAGCCGCTAAGCCGGGCGACGCAGGAGGAGATGCTTGGCTTGCTGCTGGTTCTGCCCCCATCCACCATGGCCTGGCGTGGTGCCGGCGCGGCGATGCCGGCGTAGCGGGCAGCCTTGCCGTGGGGTGTGCTCCCTTGCTGACGGCGGGCGTTCCTGGTGCCTGGATGAGGGCAGCAGCCTGTGCACCTTCCCAGCAGTTTCCCTGGCAACCAAGTCATCCTGCCAGCAGCCTGCAATGTCAGAAAATAAAACAAGATGACACCGCAGCTCCTCAAAAAAAAAAAAAACCCGAAACCCCACAACCAACCCCAAAACCCCCAACAACCTGCCTTCTCCTTTCCCCCACCCCAAACTGTTGGCCCCTTCTTCCCAGCTCTCCCCCTGTGTTTTTGCAGGCTGTCTGGGCATGCCCTTGTGCAGCAAGGAGCAGAAAGCACTGGACTTTGAAGACTGCCAGTCAGTTCAGGCAGATGCTGGAGGGCTGGGAAGCTGCAAAATGGTTCCTGCATGAGCGGGGAACATGGCCTTAGCTGGATGTTGGGCAGGTTCTTCCATGTTTCCTCCCTGGCCAACCGGGTGGTTTGGAAGTACCATGGGGTGAGGAATTTGAAGGCACCTGAACTGCCTCAGATCCTGATTTTCATAGAATCATAGAATCGTTTAGGTTAGAAAAGACCTTTAAGATCATCAAGTCCAACCGTTAACCTAACACAGCCATCCCACCACTAAACCATGTCCCTTAGCAAATTTTGGTACAGATACCAGCAGCAATGCTCCCCCACTGCCACAAACATGGTGTAAGTGTCTATTACTTTTTGGGCTTCCCGCTCTCCTGTTCTCAGTGCCATCCTCATGGGGCCTTTGTGCTGCCTTCAGTGGACCTTCATGTTCCTCATGAAAGGGCTTCAGCTGAAGGCTGGTTCACTGATGGAGAGCATGCTGGCTGTGTGTTTCATGCAGTTATATGGTGTTGGTTTGTGGTGGCATGACTAGGAGCACCTCCCTAGAAGGTGTATGAGATGGCTGTGTGTATTAGTGACCCACCTGTTAATTTTCTGAAATTAACCCCGCTTGCTGCCCATAACAGTAGGTGCCAACTCTTTCTTTTGGAGGCAATGAGTCGATCCTGTTGGACAAATCAGTAGATCATCTTCCCTCTTTGTCTCTCTACTTCTTCCCAGCTCTTGCCTGACTGAAGTATTTAACTCCAAGAGTGCTGTTACAAAACCCAGAGCAGGCATTTCCCACCCTGTATTTCTCTCCAGCTTTGTGATAGTTCTTCCAAGTATATGAGCTCCTACAGGTTGTGAAAAGTAGCTCTGGAGACTAAACGTGACCAATAACAAAAAATTAAATCAGTTAGAGCCATTTACCTGTTTTGAACAATATATAGCTGCTTTCTTTGGGTAATGCTTGTGGCCTTCCTATTTTGAGCAATGCAAAGACAAGGCAGGAGTGGTTTTTGGATCCATATGGTGGGTCATCAGGAGGACTTTTCCTCAATACAACTGAACATGTAGGGACTAGAAACCTCAGAAAATGGGATAAAGAGTTCTGTAGCGGATTCTGTTGTTGCTAATAACACATTCAGGGCTGGACATGTGTGTGTGTGTATGCTTGCAGAGATGCTTTTTACAAGGATAAACCAAAATGTGTTGGGGAGTCTTTTGTTTCTCAGGCCATACTGTGTGTCTCTTTTTTTTTTTTTTTTTTTTTTTTTTTTGTCTATTTATACAAAGCGTCTGCCTGCAGGCCTGTTGATCTGATGACTTTGACCTGTCCTATGTTCCTTTTCCAAACTGCTCGGACAATTCCTGCAGATTTTACAAGGTATCTTGCTTGTGTACCTAGCTCCTTAGTGAGGCGAGACAAGGCTTTCCTTATGTTATAAACAGTTCATCTCACTACTACTTCATGTCATATAAAACCTAACATCTAATTTCTATAAGGGTTTCCTCCAAGGCAGTTTGCCCCCCAAACTTAGCACTGCACTTGTGAGAGTAAAAACCTCATAGCTTCTCCTTTTCCTGGGAGGCATGGGGTGAAACTGGAGATCTACTCAGCTGCACGTGTTGAGTAAACCATGTGTTTGCTAAATTTGTTTCTCTGTATGAAGCAGTTTTGCTTTGATACCTGCTTCTTCCAGTGTTTAGATCAAATTCACTCAACTAGTAGACTTGTGTTTGGGAACAGAGGCCCTAGTTTCCTTTACTACTGATGCCTCTGTTTATATCTAATAGACTTTATTAATCCAGGAGCTCGTAATCACGAGTACTTGTGCCCATGTTGCCTGATATTCATCCTAACCCATTGGGGTTGAATATAATCACCTTCTCTTTTGATTACCATAAACATTTGATAACCTAGCCATTGCTGGCAGTTGGAGAGGTCTTATCTCTGTTCTCGAGGGAGTTTGTTCCTCTGGCTCAGGAGCACCTATCTAATGTCAAGAAGATAATTTCTATGGAGAGGCTTATCCTGTTGTGCAGAACAAGTCTTGGGACCATAGAGTTACCAGGTAGGTACCGTTGTTTGTGTCTGTGAAAACAAAATATCTCTAAGATGGCTAAACCACTGCTGCTGTCCTCATCTGCTGATGTTGAGGGGCGCTTAGAGGGCCCCATCCTATCCTTTCCTTGTGTCCCTTAGTGTTCATAGAGGCCTGGAGATCCCCCTGTCTTGTTGCCCTCCTCAACCAGAAGGGGAGAATGGCATCTCCCAAGGGAAGGCAAATGAACTGGTTTGCTGACCCACTTCTAGTGTCATGTCCACCTTCCAATTCTTGCTGTGGAAATAAAAGACGATTCTTCCAATCATGTCCCGTCAAATGCTGTCACTTACTTGTCACACAGCTCATGAACTGTGCCCTGCTCTCTGCCTGGGGCTCGAGCACGCTGCCTCCTCAAGCTCTTTGTCCTTGCAAGTGAAAGAGCAAGAGGGCAGTCTCGTGGGGAGCAGTCAGCCCTGGGAGAGTGGCTAAGGAGGGCATCACCACTTGTTTTTCCTTTTCCCTGTATTCTTTTTCTTCTATGCCTGTAGAAAGAAGCGGGGGAAAATGAAGGAACAGAGAAAAGATGTGATGGAAAATCTGAAATAATAAACATAAGGTTCTCAGAGTGGGCAAGCATGGGAAGTATAGAAAATATTTAGGAAAAATTCAAAATAGTGTTTTATTCTGAATACAGAAAACAAAATCCAGCTTCTTCCTACTGTGTGTGTTACTTTTTCTGTTTTTCTACTAGCTCCATTAAAACCTCAATAATATACAGGAGTCTATTAAAGGTTTGCAAGATGAAACCAAGTTTGGTCATTACCACTAAATGGCTCTTTGCTGGGCTGTATAAACAGTGAATGGTCTCGCTGTGGTCCTTAGTGGAAACACGCCCAAATTGCAAACCCACGGTTTCTGCTGGCCTTACACCAGGACTAACAGAGGCTGCAGAGCATGAGGGTGAGTTTCTGACTCTGCTGGCCTGTGCTAACACCCTGTTTTCAGGACCAGTTCTGCCCTAGGTGCTGAGGAAACAGGAGCTCTGGGGTTCTTTCCTGGGACAATTATTCCAGTTTTAGTTCTGGAGATCCTCAGGGGATTCTGCACCACAGCCATTCTTGCTGCTCTCGCAGAGCTCTCCTGGGAGTTGGAGCCCAGCAGCTTTCATCTGCACTTAAGTCAGGCAATTACTATATATTTTTTTAAGCCTGCACATCTCTTCGATGGATACAGAAAGGCTGATGAATACAGTGTTTCTGGCAGTCTTGTCTCTTGTGCCTCCATTAGGACTCTCTCAGCTGCAAAGTGCTTCAAGTGCTAAGCCTCCCCTTCAAGCTGGGTGCAGCCAGTGGGACTCTGTGTGGTGGTGGTGGGGATGCACAGCAAAACCTTGGCCATCCTTAACTGCGCTCCCCAGCAGCATGATGCAAAGCCCACTTGTCTTTCTACCGATCAAGGAGACCCCAAACATCTGTAGAGGACTGACTGACTCTTGGAGAGAGTTTTTATAACATTGTACAAGACCGATTCCTCTGTCACTTTGCCTATTAAGAAGATGGGGGAGCCAAATTTAGACCTGAGAACGAGGCTTGCTCTATGGGATAGCAACAAAGCCAACTCTCTCTCTCTTGGAAATGAAAAACAGAGGCAGTAAAAGAAGAGATTTGCTGGGATCTGGCAGTTTATACTGTCATTTTCCTTGGTCTATTGCCAAACAGATACAGTCTGTGCTTGGGGAAAACAAGGGGATGAGTCAGTCTTCTCCGCTCAGGTTGTTATAGGCACCTCTTGCAGGCTCTAATTTAGACTCTGCTTAGCAGATTTGAGCTCTTGGTCCCAAAATGTCCTACTGTTCATGAAAGGACAGGTCTTTGGCCATAGGGCCCGACTGTCTTTACACAGTCAAGGCAAATCCAGTCCATTAGAGGCTTAGCGGAGATGGGAAATTAAAATCTCCCTCAGCCAATCTCTGGGAGAACTGCCCATCTTTGAGTCAAAGGAGCAGCCAAATTCCCTGTTAGAGGCCCTTGCTCTCAAATGGGTTTGGTATTGGGTCTGTAACAGAGGAACGTCATGCGTATGTGGCTTATGCCGCGCTTGGCTTCTTGTGCAAGGAGCACGAGGGGATGAGGGTGCATGAGTGTTGGTTCTGCAGGGCTGTTTGCTGGCCCAGCCGTGGTTCACGGTACCACGGCTCAGCCATCCAGCATCGCAGGCAGGTTCGGTTTTGCAAGCATCTGGGGCCTCTGCGGCGCAGTGATCCAAAAGCGTTACCCAGGGCCTCTCTGCAGTGTTGCTGCATATTGCTTTCACTTTTAGGAAAAACGTCAAGAGGGGTAAAATCCAGGAGGGATTTTTTAGGGATTTTTGTGCAAGCCAATAAGCCAGCAAGGCTGCCTAAGAAATGCAGCCTCACGGCTGAGTCACGTTGCTGTATTCAGGTCACGTTGGTCGCAGCCGTTGCTCTTCTCAATCGTAGCCCTGATGGGTCAGTGCCCGCACTTTTGCAGAGTGGGGATGCTGCCCAGGCCTCATACTAACAGCTATCACAGTGTCTTTGGTGTTATAGCTGATTCTTTTCTTGCTGAGAAGGAAAAGCAATTATTTTTTTTTTTATAGTGCCCCTGTTGCATTTTAATGGTAAATGGCTGATGTGAGATATAACATGGACCTGTTCAGATGTTCATTGCCTGCTCCCTGAACAGGTCAATAAATAAATACCCTTGTAAATCTGAGGAGCGTGAGTTGGTCTCTGTGCTTGGTGCCCACTGGATGCAGCAGCGGTGGTTGTGCTCGGACTACACGGCTTTCCGTGTCTGCAGAAGTGTTGGTCTGCTGGAAACATGGGAGTCAAACCTGAGGCCTGGTCTGCGTGGAAATTTTCCAGGCTTTTTCATCTCTTGCTCATAAAGTTTTGATGAATACATTGTGATCCAGAGCATTGCTATTCTCCGTATCGTGCAGTAAGTCAACGTAACAAGAACAAAGTTCCTGACTGGCCAACCTGCTTAGAAAATGTACCCATTTCTTTTGAGATTAGTGTGCTTTTTCTGAGCTTTTCTTTTTCATATATACAACTGTAGCTGCTTGTGGATGGAAATAGGAAATTATCTCATACAGTGTATGATTTGGGGGGAAAAAAAAAGTTGCATTTCTCTGTTCCCAGCAAAGAATTTTATCTTGCATATTGAATTGCAAATAGCAATTCCAACGGAGTTACAGAAAATAATTTTCTGAGCTTAGTTTCTGCTAAAAAACAGGTCTGAATACAAGCTGTTGTTTTAATTAACTAGGTGGTTTCTAATCAATTCTACCTTGGCAGGGATGAAAGTGGCTAGTTCAGCGTCGTAATTGTGAAAATACTAACAGGGAAATGTCTCTATAACCAGACAAAAGAATTCTCCTCGAACAAACACTCATGTCCAAAGCTAATTTGAATGCTAAACCCAAAAGATATTAAGAGGTTTTTTTGACTTTTACTCTTGTTTGGGCACTTGTGCTGTTTAACTCCGTAACTACCTGTTTGTTATTTGGCTGAATTAAACACTGCTGCATTTGTTAGCATATACAAGAGCTTAGTAACACAATCGGGCACTAATGCATTCATTTTCTACTTGACTGCTCATTCATTGAGATGTTAGTACATAGGAAGAATATGATCAGGGTGACTGTGGGGTGAAGTAATCAATTCATAATGAATAATCCAAAACCACAGATGTCTGAGGGAGATGTCCTCAGCACAGCCTGGATTCAGCGGAACCGGAGGAGAAGAGCTGGAGGAGACCCCGGCAAGGTGGGGTGTTCAGCCCTGAGATGCCACCGCCTCAGCTCCCCCAAAAAAGCCTTGGGCAGAGTTTACCAGGAGCCAGTTCAAATGCTGCAAATTGGGTATATCTGGAGCATCCTTCCACTGCACGCAAAACCCAGCGACCTTCCCTGAAGCTGCGGAGATATTTATTTGCGAGGGCTGAAGTGTTGTTGGGGAGAGCTGCCAGGGTTTCCTCAATGACTCCTTTCTGTTTGCCTTTCCTCATCCCAGCCCCTGCCAGAAATTTGTCATCTGTTTATTTTCTGGTTCTGAGCAACTTGCTCTTACTGGTTTTACTTTAACATCTCTCTTGGGAGTTAATTATTACAGATAGTTCTATGTAATCTTTCTGACTGCAAATGAGGATGCTGAGTCGAGGTACGGACTTGTGCCTGGGATCCATTTTAAGCCAGGGCAGGCTTTGGAGGTGTGTAAAAATGCTTGTACAGCGATCAGAGCGGGTGCAGGTGCTTACATCTGTGTGTCTTCAGCAAGATCAGCGGTTTTGAAAGCCACTTTTTTTACTGCGTTAGCAATTCTCATCCAACTACCTGAAAACGTTCTCGCAACAGGAACTGAGCCTTGCCCCTCTATTGCCACTTTTCAGTAGAAGACACGGACACCCAAAAGGGCTAGGTAATTTCCTGGAGGCTACTTGCGTGTCTGCTACATCTCATTAAGGAGTCCCTACCTGTATCCTCTGCAGTGCCCCCAAATCCTGGCTGCTTCTTGTAGGAGCCTCCTGCTCTTGCAGGAAGGTTGAAAGCAACCTTTACTGTAAGGTTGGACAAATTATTTGCATGTAGTTTTTTATCCCTCTGCTTTGCAAACCTTAGATATCCCCTCCACACTCAGCCATACACTGCTGGTGTATGTTTTCTTACCCTTGGTGTAGGAAATGCTCCTTTTCTTTTCCTTTCAGCACTTCATTGGTTCCTATAGACAAGAATGCTGTCTGGGTTACTCTGACTTGAAACTAGATGTGACTGGAACCGTTTCCCTTCTTGAGACTTGGCATGCCCTGGATTTCTTGGGTACAACCAAGACCAGGACCGCTGCCTGACAGACAACTCCAATTTCTTACAAATAGTAGCACTGCATCTCAATCTGTTGGTTCAGTCCCAGAGAAAGCATGTGGCAGCACGCGACCTTCTGCCTTTGTTTCAAAACAAAGTAGGATTCAGGCTGGGAATGGATCTTTTGATGTCCGAGATCAGTTCAGCGATCCTGCCGTGGGGAATGATTCCTGCTGGCAGAAATCACTGTGAATGATGGTGGCTAATGTGCCTTTATCATTAACCCCAAAGCGACATGCATGTGTGCTGTGTGATGAGCACTGAGGTCTACCCACCCGTCTCGTGTGCGTTATGCCTATAGCAGTGTATACATTGCAGTCCTGGTTTGCTTTCCTAGAGGCTGTGTGATGGGATTATTAACTTTGGGAGTGAAGGTGGGTTCCTATACGAAGCTTCATTCATGTTAAACCAAAAGATTTGCAAATAAATTCCAAGAAGACTGAAATCAGAGCAGGTGCTCGACAGGGGTGCATCTGTCCTGCAGGGTGGAGGCTGCACGGCCAGGGGAGTCCAGGACTCACGGCGGGGGGAGCTGGGAGAGGTTTAGTAAAGACAGGGAAAGTTCAGCTTGAGCTGCGTGTGTGCGCCTGTGCATCTCCACGTGTGGGATTTTCCTTCCCTGTTCTTTCACCGTGTGGTGTTCTTTATTGTCTCTCGCAGGTAGATCACTAGTTGCTATAAATTTTCTTATCTCTGGTGCTTTTCCAATTATGGATAACAACAGGAAAGCAGTCATTGGTTTCTAAAAGGTCATCAAGATATAGGGCCCGATTGGGAAGGGGATGACTTATGGAGTTAGCTTGTGTAAATCTGGGGAAGTTTTATGCACAAGTCAGGCACGAAATGTAAGTGAGATTCATAAAGACCAGAGATTTACATTGGCTTCAGTTAGTGGAAATCAAAATGGTTACGAAAATTTCCCATTCTCTCTATGCCTGGATATGCAGAGAATAAGCTTTAAATGTGTTTTTCAAGCGCCTGTGGTGCTGGGGAAGGGCCGTCCTGCCAGCCCTGGGCAATGGACCGCTGCCTGTCCAGAGGATGCTCAGGGTGCGAAGCAGTGGTAAATCCCAGCTGACCCCACACCTTGGAGGGGTGACCTCCTCCATGCATGAGAGGGCAATTTGGTCTTGTCTGAGTGCTGGAGGCATCCAGTGAAAGCGATGGCTGGGACAGAGCCGCTTCTCAGACAACATCAGGATTAACGCTGCCGTCTCTCTTTGCACCCGCAAGGTCACTGCAGATCTGTGGGGCTTCAGTCACTGAATTTGTCAGGTTTGTGTGAGGATGTGAGTCTGCCCAGGTGGAGACACTGGGTTTTACATCATCTGCTGTTGGCTGGTCCCACAGCATCCCCAGCCATCAGGTTCCTCTGCTGCTGACCACCTCTTCTTGGCTTTTCTTCTAGTTGCAGGAATCCAAAGGAGGCCAAACTGTTGACACTGTCATGGAAGATCATGTGCCTATAATGGGTTTCCAAGCTGTAAAATTATGTGGTTTGTGCAAAATGCAATGAGTAACAGGCACAGTTCAAGCAAGAAGGGGAAGGATTGCTGACAGCTAGTCCATTTTAGGCACTTAGCTGCAGCACTGAAGTTACGAGTCTCATCAGCTCATCTACTGGAGGGTCAGAGGGGAGAGAAGAAGGTCTGCCCAAGGACAAGCCATCCTGTCTGGAGACCTGGGTGTCCATCTGGAGATGTTTCTTGCTCTGTTTTCTGTGGAGGTATTCCTGGGCGACTGTGATTCCACTTATACCAAGTTACATGGGAGGAACTTGGGCTGCAAGGGTGAGGTTTTGAGGTGAGGGTATCAGCAGCACAGAGCATCACCAGAGCAGGGCACGGGCACACACAGCCTTCCTGCAAAGAGAGACTAAGGTCAGCCACAGCATGTGAGGTAAAGACAAGGCAGAAACGTTGGCTTGCATGGCAGGGCTGCTTTCCAGACACACAGCTGCCCTCTTTTCAAGAGAAAATGCCATGTGGATACAATTTCCAATGCACCTGACATGGCAAATGGTTGCGAGCATGGCAAGTAGCCAGAGACGTAGGCATTACTGACCATGCTGCCTCTCTGCATCCCGACGTGATGTACAACACAGCAGATCTGCCCTCTAAACCTCTTTCGAAACACAATGATTCAGAGTTGGTACAGAGGTGTCTGGCAACAAAAAAGGTGTTGGGAGCTGCCATGAGCTACTTAACCTCCTGACTAATGCACGACGTCATTTCTGTCACAGCTGTCTGAACAATGCATTTGCTAATTAAGTTAATTCAATCAAATCCCTTGTATCCAGCAGAAAGGGCAGAGCAAATCCAGGTGAGGGAGAGAGAACAGAGCCAAAATTCCTCTCTATGTCACACAAAAGCAGAACAAAGGGGGGGTGTGTGCGTGCGTGCGCGTGTGTATATAAATATTTATGAATAATTGCACTGCGGAGCTGCAGCATAATTGACGAATAGAAAGCCAGTTCCTGGGATGTGTCCTCCCCACCCACGATGTGATGGAGTGACTTGGGGATCCAGCAGATGCTGTGTTAAGGGCTTCACTCCCACTTCACTGGTTCAAATGCTAAAACGGTGGGTTAAAGGTCTGTTGGCCCTGCTCACCCTGCACTCAGGGATGCGAAATTGCTCCCTACTTGCCTACTTTCCAAAGAAAAACCATGTGGAGATGCCGATCCCCATCTCCAGCTTGGAGGGCAGAGGAGTGGCCATCAACAGGGGTTACCATCAGCGTTCTGGGGTTCCTGTATCTTGCAGTGTTGGAACCTCACATCCATAGTGGACTTCTACCCTTTGTCTTATCTCCCATCTGGGCATGGCTTTTGTTTCCAGCTATTTCAATTGAGAATTAATTAAAATGCTTAATTTCTAATGTGGTAAACTGCTTTTATTTCTCTGTCCCACTGTGCTTGGTATTGTTCACCCAGGGCTTGTTCAAGCTCTCCAGAAAGTGTGCCTCAGCATAAAGTCACCATTTCTTGACATCAGTGCAAGTCCGTAAGTTTTCTACACCTACCTACGACTGTTGTGTGAGCAGCCTGTTGCAACCAAAGTCTGTGTTGTAGCAAGATAACATTTATTACTTACCCAATGAACGACAATATCTTCTTCAACCAGACAGCAAAGTCTAGGAAGCCACATGCTTTGGACAAGGCCTGTGATGAACACTGTTGTGTTATCGTCTATCTAATTGCAGTGCAACCAAACCCTGGGAAAATGGGCAGGTTTAGCCATTTGTCATGTGAAACACAGTATTTTGGACTGGTTTTGTATTACAAAAGTGGGAGTGTTACCTCTGAGAGAGTCAAAAAGGTTTTACCTGTACCTTATGAAGTATCCTCTGCACTTTCTTTCCCATTAATTGTTTTTGTATTTTCATTACCTTAAACAAATCTGAATGAAGTGCATGTGTTGCTTCTCTTTAAAGAGTAATTTCTGGCTGCGGAGTGGCACACTGTGGCCTTTTAGCTAATGCTTACATCCCATCTGCACTGGGGACCCATCCCACAGAATGGGATTGCTAAATCTTCTCTTATTTCTTCCCTGTTCCTAAGTGTGCCTTTGCAAAGGGAGGGTCTGACACATCTTGCGTGTGATCACACCAGCTTGGGCAGGAGCATGGCTTTTCATTTTGATTTCCTCCATGGCCTGCAAGACTGCAGATCCTCCAGCTGCACCTTTTATAACAGCTTTCTCACTTGCAATATTGTGGCTGGAAATAACATAAATAGCATAAGAGAGCATTCTCTGTCAGTAACTGCTCCCAAAAGTGCTGACTTTGGCTGTCCCTGGATTGTCATCGGCCCCAGCACTGTATTTTCTGGAAGCGTGGTGGTGCACCAGGCTTTGCATGCTGAGCTGGCAGTGCATTGCCAGAAAGGACGGCGTCACGCAGGGCTTACAGCGGCATGCGGGAGTCTGGTCCCTGTCCCAGCCCTGAGCCTGGCCGTGACCAGCTGCGAATGCTTTAGCATTTCCTTGAGACCAGTACATGGGGTGTCAGGGAAGACGTGGAGAGTGGTAAAGAAAACGGCATCTGCCTTATGGACAGTGACTGCAGGGCTCCCCTACATGGGGAAAGGCTCACCAGGTACCTCCAGATGTGCCTGTAAAATACTTTGTGTTTCAAGGCTGGGTATAAACACTGCAGGGTAGAGCCCAAGTGCTGTAGCACAGGTTTCAATGGCCACTGACAGATTCAGTCACCAAAAGGAGTCCCAAAAGGAAGATGAAGCTCTGTGGTAAGACCAGAAAGTGCAGAATATCAGAGCTGTGCCTGTTCTAGAGGGAACATTCAATGCATTCGCTGCAGCCGCTCCTTTGGAAGCAGGATATGGCCATCGGCTGCTGTAACGGGGCAGGGAAAAGTCAAACGAGACGCTTCTGCCTTGACCTGTTCAACCCTACTGGGGTGGCCCAAGGTCTGCCTAAATGAGGCTGTGATACAGCCCAGCAGCAGGAAAGGTCAATCAATCAGGGGGCTGCCCGTTGCTTGTGCAATGATGATTAAATCGGGCTTTGCCAGGTTATGTTGCAATTTGGCTCGCTGCCCATCTGTCTTTCCATGTTAAATACATCCATAGCCATGCGGAGGTCATGGTCAAATCCAGGAGATCCTAGCTCATGTAAATTATCCTCCTTATCCCCCAGTCTCATAACAGCTTGTAAGAGTGCTCATAGTTGCAGCATTCCCTTTTCTACACAGGGGTGTATATAACATCTAGGTCTGGCAGTAGCTCTCCCAACCAGGGACAAGGAGGAAGGAGAGCAAAACTGTCGGTTCCTTTTTTTTTTTGCCTTTTCCCCCCCTTTTTGGTCTTGTTGGCAGGACAAAGAATGGCAACTGAGCGCATGTGCCGGTTTCCAGATTGACACCAAGTGAATACGGCCACTCGTAATCACTGCCTACGAGCATTTATCACTTCCACAGATTATAACATGGGGAGCAGGTGTCTGACCTGCAATGACAAAAACAGAGAGTGGTGGTAGAAAGGAAGGAAATAGATAAGATGTCATTTTTCAGCACAATTTTTCTCTCTTTAATGTTCTCCTAGATTATGGGAAACAATCATGGGATGGGGAACGCCGATGTTTTATGGTGTCAGTAGGGTTTAAGGTTTTAGGTGCAAAAAAAAAAAAGTGATGTTGGATCCTGTATATTATGGGGTATTTATAGGACACAAAGTTGGTTGGGTTTTTTTTAAATTTATTTACTTGAGTCAAGAAAGATAAATGGGATTCTGTATCCAAATACTTGTATCCAAAGGAAATTAAAGGAAATACAGTCCTCTTGAACTTGGCCTCCACTTAGGGCAGAAAAATGACACAGAAATGACCCTTCTTAGATTAAAGAACTGCTCAAAGGAGATGGTAGAAATTAATTTGTAGAAATCTTTCCTTCTTGTATTACACGTTTTCTGCTTCTGCTCATCTCTGCTTTTTTCCTACCAAAAAAAAAAAAGAGAAAAAAGAAACAAAAATCCACCAACTTTGCTGTGGTATCTTCTACTACTGCTTCTAAACACACACTTCTGTGTGACCCATGAATGCTGCTTTAATGCTGACTTTACTTTTCTATCACTGAACGTATTGCAAGATGGAAAATGGTTTCAACTTTCCTTATCTGCAGTTTTGGGTTTAAAACCTCATCTCTCTTTTTAATAATAATAATAATAATCCTATTCTGAACTGATTTCATGTTTTCCATCTGAAGAGCTGGCAGATGTCCTACACGTTTAAGCATCACAACATCCTAGGACCAATGAGTGCACACTGCCAGAATTCAGATCCAGTTCATTGCACAAATCAGAGCTGTTTGTATTTGAAACCTTGTTTTAGATTCATAATTGCAAATGTACCGATGGGAAGGGAGGAACTGAGAAGCAACAGGATCCTGCAGGTCACATGCTGAATGTAATCAGATCAAGGAGTGACCCATCCCCGCACCGTCAGGCTCTTGGGCAGGAAGAGCTGGTTGCGGGTCAGCCTGGCCCTTGCAGGCTCTGGCTCACAGGAGATGCTGAAGAGATGTCAGCCTTCATGTTGTCTCCAGGTGCATATGAGTGGGTTCAGGACTCTCTGGGAGAATTTTGGAGTTGCTGCTGCTGTTGAGCACTAAGAGAACAGCTCCTGCAAGGAGTGATTTCCTCCCCCTGTGGTTGATTGTGATTGATCAGTGTTAACTAATCCTAGAGACGATTTGGAGCCAGAGGCTGCACAAAACATATGATGGGTCTCTCTCTTTGTTAAATGGAAATAAAGCAGATTTTTCTTTGCTGCAGATTTCCAAGCAGTGAGGTCTCTGTGCACCCATTACACATCTTGTGTCTTGCTCTTCCCCTGACAGTTGCAGTGTTTGAGGTCAGTGCCAAGATCCCTGTTACAGAATGACCCCCGTCCTCGCCAGCTTTGCTCCATGCATCCTTTCCATGCAAAGGAGTAGCCCACATGGGATGCCAGGGGAAGGCAGTTTGCACCCAAGATGGAGGAAGGAAGGAACAGAGTCCCAAAGAGACAGGCACCGCAAGCTTGCCCTGGGCAACACACAAGAGTGTGGAAGAAGAATTCAGTAGAATCATAGAATCGTTTAGGTTGGAGAAGACCTTTAAGATGATCAAGTCCAACCATTAAACCACTATTAGCAATGGAGAGGGGAGGAAGGGGACAGAAAGGAGGAGTGGATATGGGAGAAAAACCCTTGACTGCAGAGACGTGCAGGGCCTGTCTCTGCCTGCACCCAGAGATGTTCTCTCTCCTGTAAGCAGGATCACCCTGGGTCCATTGGCACAGTCCATTGGGCAGCAGCCAGGCCGTGCCGCACTCTGTTGCAGTTTGGTACCACAAGGGGCAGGTTCAGGTCAGCCTCCAAAGATGATCTCCATATCCTTGAAAGTCAACCCATCAAAAATGACAGGGGGGAGGAAGAATTTAAAAGCACACCCCTTTTTGTCCTTGCCAGGGTGTTCTTTGATAGAAATGCTGGGGGAGGGAGGCTTCTCATATTGTTCTACCAAAACTAAGTAAAAATACAGATAAAATTTTTGAGATGGTGGTAATGAAATAAAGGGGTTTGGTTGTCTCTATCTATAACAACCTTCTGGCTAGTAGTATAAACAGAAATAATAATTTGAAAGGGAAGATAATTAAATTAAACAGGCAACCAAACTGGAGGAATAAGACTTTTGATGAAGAAGGGCGGCTGGGGAAAAAGTAGAGGAGGTGGCAGGGAAAAAGTAGAAGAGGTGGCAGGGAAAAGCAGCACATCTCTTTAAATTGTCAATCTCTCAGGGCAAGGTTGCTGCAGACATAATGAGTGTCCTAGTGAATTATCTCCCACTTTTATTGTCTGTTGCTACCATGGAAAGATGGGGAGGTGGGAAAACTAACTTTTTTATTTTTTTTTTTTTGAATTTGGACAGACTTAAAGAAGTGGCATCAAATTTGAAGGGCACCCAATCAATCTGTTGTCCTAGCTGCATGAAATTGTATTTCCCTGCCACTTCATATCTTATTTGCAGCAGCTGGGCTGTAAGTCATTGGTGATAACATTCTTTATTATGCAGCCGTGTTTATGAACTGTGCCTGGAAAGAGATGATAGAAATATGCAGCAATATGCAAAGGGGGGGATGATGGGGGGAGGGGGAATAAATGCTAGTTGCTAGGGCAACCGTGGGGCTATTTTGGGCATCAAATTTTGCAGATGATGAAAACCATTTTCATGTGATGGTTGGTCTCTCCGGGAAGAGAAGGGGAGAGAGGGCACACAATAAACCAGGAAGATAATATTCAAGGAGGCAGTCATTTAATTTTTCCATATATAAATACATATATGGTTTCAGCTGTACTGAAAATGTATTAAAACCAAAGGAGCCAGTACCTCCTAGTTAAGGGGAAGGAGAGATGTTTTAAATAACTAAGTAGGAAACGGCACGCTAGTAATTTGGGATGCTTCCCTACATCACTTGGCACAGTCTCAATCTAGCCGGTGCTCTCAGGAAGCACGCCCCAAGTCCCGCTGGTGCCTGCAGTTACCCCTGCTTGCACCCAGTCCGTCTCACCGTAGGCAACTAAGAGCTCTTTCCTCCAAAGGCTGTCTCTCCATCTCTATCACAGTAGCAATCGAGCCAATTAATTCACAACCCCTCCTGTCACAGGTTAAAAAACCCCAAGCTATAAAAGACTGCTCTTGACTCTTGCGAGGGTCAAATGATAACCCATACTTGATACCCATTAAAATGCTAAGGTTCAGAAAAAAGAGGAACTGCTTCCAGGCACTTGCCCTCAGCCAGAGATCTCCAGCCTGGAGGATCTGAGCTGCTCCCGCCATGCTGACATGGGGAACGTGGGCTGGATTTCCCCCCCACACACACAGGCTGGGGCAGAGGCAGAAGATGCCGGTGGGGGGATCCTGGGGACTTTGCGGATTGAGGCTCAGGCATGGGAGCCGGGCAGTCCGGACACTCAGTGTTCGTGCCTTTGCAATGCTTTGAGCTGAAGGTAGTCCTGAAGAGTTGTCAGGGCCAAGGGCACTTTTACAGACTGAGTACAGGTTTCCCATTTTTGGCCTGTAAGAGAGCAATACCCAAGACAGAAGGCAGGTCACAGCAGGGGGTGAGGGGGTGAAATTACCTGCATTTGCCCCAGCTGGGACCAGGGTGGATCCTCCTCTGCTGGTGGGTGCTGGATGGGAATGCAAAGGGCAGCTCCACTTAGGGTTTTGCACCTTCAGCTGAGGACCTCTCCCATGAGCAGAAGGGGCAGGAGGCAGGCGAGCAGGCAGGAGTGCTTGGGAAGGTATAGCAGGATCACAAGCAGTGTAAGAGCTTGTCCCGACCTCTCAGCTTCTGGCTTTCCTGAGCATAAAGTTTGCTTATGCTCTAGACTAGCTCTGTTGCAGCGATGCTTTTCTTAATTTGATTTTACTGGAATTGCTCCGAAGGAGAACAAGCTTATGAATGTTGTTTGCAGCCCCTGGATGATCGCTGTTGCTCGAGCCATTCTTAAAATCCTTGGGACTTTAAATATATTGGCACATTAAGCCGGTTAAAATGAACTGTGCATGTTTTCAACAAGAAATCTATTTCAAATGCAATATAATGTGACTCTCTTATTGCTCTAAAGTTGTGTTTTTAATTAAGTAGTTATCGGTGGCAGTGAGATTCTTCTTGAATAATTAAATCAAGGTAGTTTAGTGAGTAATTGTAAAGCGAATTGCTGAGACCGTCAGGCTGCTGTTGAGACAGTCTGTTTCTTTCAGAAAATTAATCCAAGTGACGCGTGTTGCTAAGAAAGTAGTCGAACATCGTGCTGGGTAATAGGCATTGGTCTTGGGATGCTTTGCGTCTCAGAGCTTCATCTTTCTAATTCTGCCTTTCTGTTGTCTTCTCCAGAAACAAATGCTGATGGCTTTCTGCTTTGCATGTTCTCTTTCCCTTATTCTGCTGCCCTGGGTAGTTCAGCACAGAAGGCTGGGGAGGAAGTGGGAGATAATTTAGTTACTAAACAACATAAGCACAGACCTGATTTTGCCTGTTCCTGTGTGCGGGAAACGGGACTTTCTGGTCTGGATTTCCTAGCTCTTGGCCAAGGCAGGGCTGAGCCAGCCCCGTCTCTCACACCCTGGCACCTAATTCAGAATTTTTGTTGCTTGTCTGTTCATCTGGTATTTAAGGTGTCTCAGTTGGCCTGTAGTAATTCTCTTGCTGTTAGATATTCTGAATATAAACAGTCAATGGATATCTTCCATCGTATTAAACTTTATTTGCCAGGAGATCAAGGGGAAATCCTCTGCGCAAACCCTGAATGTTTGCGGGTGCCTCATGCCGCCGTCTGCATGGACTGCCTGCAAAAGAGGTGTCTATTCACATGCGCAGTGAAGAAAAATATGTTCACACTGTAGAAATTATGTTTTTGATGGATTTTTTATTTTTTAAAGTCTACCTTGTGCCCTCTTAGTAGCTTTCCTTGCTCTGCCTGAGGAATATGTCCAACCAAAATTTGTGCAACACTCATATTCAGGAAGCTAAGCTGACTCCAGAGCAGCTTGTTGATATTTTCCAAGGCAAAATGAAGAATTAAGTGAGGAGAGCCTGGCTACCCTCCTGACATTATCCTCAGGCATCAGCAATCGCACAATAATTTACCAGCTGATGTTTTGTTAGGGCATTCATTCTGTAACCTCAAAGTCTGCAAGGACTGATGGGGATACTGATATCTTGTGGATTTACTTCTATGAAGTGGGATTTTTCTAAAGTGCCTCAATAATTTAGGAGTTCAGCCTTATTGAAAAGCATTCGGGTACCTTTGGAAATCCCATTCATGACTCTCTGTTATGCTTTACGAGCCTGCTGCCCTCAATGGGGATGTTATTTCATGCTCTAGGTAACAATGTAAAACTCTGGTTTTTAGCACCATCCTGGCTTTTCACCGGGAGAACAATTTACAGAGATATTATTGCTATAGCGGCCTCAATTCCCCATGCTTTTTCTGGAGCCTTCCTGCTGTCACCTTTGGTTTTTCATCAAAGCTTCAAGGATTTTCTAGCCGAGATGGAGCGGCTCTTCTGCAGTTCCAGGCTCTGCTCTCGAATCCGCCGTTACCTGCCGGGGGTCTTCAGACAAAACAGCTCTTTCTGTCTGTGTTTGCATCTCTCTAAAATAGAGATATTGACTCCAACAGGGGCAATGGATAGGGCGAGGGGGAAGCTTTGGGGGAAATAGAGACTGCAGAACTGCAGAGCACCCGTACTGGTATTGGCTGCTCAAGTTTTGATGAAATGTCAGGTTTCAAAGGTTTTTAGAAAAATGTCCCACTTCTTGCCACAGAAGGTGACAGACTTATGAAATTTTCATTATTTTTTTTAAGAGAAAGTTTAGACAGGAAAATAGATTATTTTATTCTTTTAAGGCTTTTTCTGTGTGTTTTCCAGCCCTTTGTCCCCCAGGAACGGGTTGGCTGTCTTTTGCTTTGTATTCATATCAGAAACTGGGAACTTTTATTTCTTCATTTCTGGTCCACCCTGCACTTGAGCTGCCAGAAATGCTGAGCACAAAGTTGAAGCTATCTTTCTGTGTGTCATGGAGTGTAAATACTCTTGGAACACACATGCGTATAAAATTTGGGAATAACACATTAATTTTTATTATTTTTTTTTCCAGGACATGGAAGCTCCTGCCTGTGAATTTGATACCAAAGACAGTCAAGATCTTGGTGACAGACAGAAGGTCAGTCTTTTAGCTTTGCTTAATCCAAAACTAAATCATGCTGCTTAACACTGATTGTGTTGATGTCTTCTGCTTTATAAGAGAGATGTGGGCCCTGGTTGGCAAAAATTCATCTTTACCATTGCTGAGATGAGCTATGGCAGCAGTAGCCAGACTGGGGTGATGTATTTGACGCTGGTCCCAGATGTGAAACTTGGGCTCAGCTTTACCTGAAACTCGGGCTCAGGACCATACTCTGTTACAGACTCTTCATGCAGCTGTTTGGGCCAAGACATGTGGGTGGATGGAGGCATCTTGGTTTGGTGTCTGCAGCTGGGAGTGTAAATCTTGCCTGCGTGCCCGAAGCTGTTCGGGGCTTACCCAGATCTCCTTACGCGTGTTCATGCTCCTTGTTTGTAGGGCAGCAAAGCAGTGGTGTTTTGTGACCACCCTCCGTGCAGTCTGTGGATTCTGTCTGTAGTAGGATGAGTATTTAAAAACAAGCAAACCCCCCTTGCAAATATTTGTTTAAAAGTTCTGGCTTTTAATGTTTATATTCCATTTGCACGTGGGATGTGGAAAGATGCATTTTAATCCAAACACTGACAAAGGTGATCAGCTCTGCTTCCCTAGAAGTCCCTTTAGCTCTTCTGCAATTAAAACAGACTGCATACTATACTATAGTTTTCATAGTATCACTGGGGGAGATTTTAGGGTTTTCAAAGTTTTTTGTGTGCGTATATATATGTTCTTGATGTATTTATACATATAAAATTTGAAACACATATGAATATTATGTAGATATGTATTTTGCAGTAACCTAAATGGCTGTCCCAACTCTGTCAGCTCTCCATCCTGGCTATTTGGTGCCTGCCCTGGGCAGGAACAGTGTGGTTACCCCTTAGCAGATGCTTTTAATGGTTGGTACCAAAGCCCACAGGAGTCCATGGAAGTTTGTATAGGGTGTTTTGATCTGATTTTTCTACTTCACCTATCATCAGAGAAAATATCTGAAGGCTGTTCCTAGACAATAGCAGCATAGGCAACAAGGTGTTTCAAAAGAAAACACAGTGAGCATCAGAAATCATGACCGAAGTGAGGGCTGCCTCAGCAGCTCCAGGGTTTGGGCTAAACAAACAAAAAAACTCCCAAACCTTCTTTGCTCAGATAATGTTTCGTTGGTTCCAGTGACCCTTCTGCAGCCGGCAGTCTCCACGGGGTAGGTGACTTCTCTGCCGTTCATTGACTTTGCTATCAAGGACTGAGGCAAACCCTCTGGTGTGTCAGTGCTGCAAGCCGGGAATATTGGTTTAATGGCTATTACTGTAGCTTTTGTGGATGGAAAGAGCTAAGGTGAGTTGGTGCTGCTAAAGGGCTGTTTTCTTAAAGACCTTGGAAAGCGAAGTTGTTTAATAAAGCTCTTGCGCCTCTCCCGTGCTTGTCAGACTGAGCATCTTTTATTGAGAAGGTTATCTGTAACATGTGCCGTTTTCATAGGCAGGTGCAGACCGCGTTGGTTGCTCCGAATAGAAAAAAAAACATTACATCTAAGAGAAGCTTTAGAAGACAAGAAATGCTTTAAGCCCTGCTCTCCATCCCATCAGCTTGAGGGAAACTTCAATTCCCATGGGTGAAATTGGAGGGTGCCTGCTCTGGGAAGGGGGGGCAGGCATTTAAAGCAGGACACTGCCCTGCAGACTAAGCAGGCACCAGCTTTATGCCCTTGTGGATACTCAAACCTAATGGGTATTGCAATGTGTGCTTGATTTATTTTTTTTTTTACTAAGACTTAGATACACAGGGCTGGAAGGAGCCTCCAGTTTCACCGTAGCTCTCCCTGTGCTCAGTGAGGGACCAGCTGTGCCTTTCCCTATAATTTCAGCTCCTAGTGCCTTATCCAGGTTCAAGGGGGCAGAAATTTTTGCCTCTTCATTTTGAGCCTGAAACGATGGCTGAACTATCAGCCTCCTGTCAGGGTGAAGGAGGTAACCTTCCTCCTGGTGGTGTCCTCCTGAATAATTCCCGCACTCGCCCACTTGATTTCAGGTTTCCCAAAATAACTGACACTCTTCACACTGAGAGAGAGCAATCCTGGGGAAAATAAAATACATTAAACAGCTACACCACCTTGAGAGAGCCCTGGGGAAGTTGGTGATTAAAAAAACAAAAGGCAGAAGAGGTTCTGTAGGAAATCTTGAGAGTAAATGGAGAAAACACCGTAATCCCTCCATCCTCCCATTTGCAGCAAATATCCGCCTCAGTTACTTCTTCTGGGGTGTGATTGTCTTCTGTCTGTGAATGTGCATTCATGGGAGTTGATATCCCTGGGAAGATGGGGCGGGTTGATATGGGCGATACAGCACGGCTTGATCTGCCATCGGGATCCGTCCCGCCTGCCTGAGCAGCTTTTCCCCTTCCGACAATTCAGAATTTCCTTTCCGAGTGTGACTCCCCTCTTCAGATGTGCTGTACAATGTCTCTCCACTGGATACCCCCTGAATGCCTAATTTTTAACCACTCTGTCTGTCAGATCCACAAAAGCTGTTACTGGAGGTGTTTGCATAAAAGAGCTCCACTATAGGTATCTGAGAGCAGCTGGCGATGCTCTAGACAGTATCCAGCAGTGCTGATCGAGGCAGGATGCTTTAGTCTCCCTGGATTAATGGCTATGTGCATTTTCTTAATGTACCCTCCCCCTCAATTGCCTCCTAAATTAGCATGCAGGATGTGTCCAGCCTTGGAAAGAAAAGAAGTTTGGAACGTCTTCGATTCAGACAAGACAGGTTGTGATAGTATTGAAAATAAAATGCAAATCTGACATAGAGAGACGGGAGGAGAGCGTAAGCTCAGCCTTGGGCTCTGGCTGGGCTCTTGCAACATGGACCAGGGCACGTGGGGAAGACGATGCTTTGCCTTGTACAACCCTACTCAGCACCATGAGCCCAGCCTGGGTTCAGCCTTATCTTTGGCATGTGGTGAAACGCATTCAAGGTGGTTTTGTCTTGTCTGCACACCCTGATAAGAGTCCTCAGAGGTGGTTTAACCAGCTGGGTAATGCTAGTGTGGAGCAGGACTCCTATCACACCCCAGTGGTGGAGAAAGGGAGTGCACTTACTGATGCGCAGTCGGTTGTTAGAGCCGGACACAGCGCAGTGGAGTTCAAAACATCGAAAGTTTGGATTGACTTGTAGAATCATATAATAGAATGTTTTGGGTTGGAAGGGACCCCTAGAGGTCATCTAGTCCAACCCCCCTGCAGTGAACAGGGACACCACTAACTAGATCAGGTTGCTCACAGCTCCCTCCAACCTGACCTTGAATGTTTCCAGGGATGGGGCCTCCACCCCCTCTCTGGGCAACCTGTTCCAGTGTTTCACCACTCTCATTGAAAAGAATTTCTTCCTTATATCCAGCCTAAACCTACCCTG